>CABFOQ010000114.1:0-29169 GCA_900660455.1 Gephyroberyx darwinii | reverse complement strand
AGTGAGAGCTGGTTGCAGTGTAAGTGTAATCGCTCATCCAGGAGCTTGTTCCACTCAGGGATATTTGGATTTTTCTCAATCTGGATGCTGTAAGCTTCGGGTTAGGCCAGCTCACTCATCTTTCCCAGTGGTTGTGAGGACGCTGCATGTCTGGCGTGCAGACATGGGCCCCTCGGTGCACTCTAGGATTACCCTCTGCCTGGCCATCACCTTGGCTCAGGTGATTGCTGTGACCTGTCAAGATGCCAAGAAAGGTGAGTGAGCAAGGATCACTTCTGATTGGGTTTTCTCAGTAGATGATACACTTGACTGATATATTTAAGCGTGGCTTTGTTTTGCTGAGAGGTTTCATGCAAAGACAGAACAGAAATGCTCATAAATACATTGCTGATAATGTGTGCCGAATCAATGAGATATTACAACGATTCTGGGGGCTTTCATTCAAATCTGCACTCAAATAAACAACCGTCACACACTATTACATATGATTAGCGAATGTGGGCAAATTTAAAGGTCAGAAAATCACACTATAAATCACTTTGGGTCTAATTTGTTCAGCTTGGCACCTTGAAACTAAAGTTTGCTCCTTTTTAGTAACATAAAGGGTCCCAATTTCCAATAATATAACCACTAGAAATACATCCCAGTTGTTGCCAGTTCCCTTTGGATGTTTCATGTAGATGGAGTAAGAGAACAACCCTGGACAACCCTTGACGGTATCATGTTCATTTTGGGTCTAATGATTCCTCAGCAGCCAATTTGTAATGATTGCATGTTATGTCTCTGTGATTGGAACCTTTTACTGACTAGATTTTTATTAAACAGACACGTTTTCACATTACTGTTTGTTTCTATCGTTCTATTGTTGGTTTTCAGTTCATAATTTTTTCCCCTTTGTCAAAATATAGGATGTGGTTTGATTCGATTGCCTGGACTATGTTTAAGTTTATAAGTTACACTGAGCCGCACTGCCTCCCAACAACTGGACCACATTGGCTTTGTGGTTTGGGAGATGAAAGCTAATCACACCCAAAGCCTCGACCAGAATAAGCAAACATTATGTCTTAAACAGTCTTTCTCATCCATAAAACTTTTAAAAAGCTATTGAATATGTTGAAACTGATTATTAGGAGCGTGCTCTCACTGCGTTCCAATTACAGATGCAGTCAGGAGTTAATTAGAAATGGAAAAGGCAAGAGATTGCTGCATCGTTGGGGGCATAAAAGAAACTTTGGGGGACACGAGGCACTATGTTGACCCTATGAGCTTCAAGTCCTGACTCCTCTTCACCTGTCTTGTCTTAGATAGTAAATGACTATGATCCAGATCCCTTGGAAAGCAAGAGTGACATTGCTGAGTGACATTGAGGCTGACATTGAGGCCTCATATTGCTGAAACAGAAAGAAAAGAAAAGATGGTTTCTTGAATATCTGAAAGGGGACATTTGGGAGATCCCATATGAGGCAGATTACATTTTCTAAAATAAAATGTCCCAGAGGATTTGATCCTGGATCCAAAATACATTCCCCCCCTATAGCTGGCTGGGCTATTTCAGTGCGAGGTTGAGGCTGAATGAAGGGGTTTTGAATGCCATGGCTATAATGATGTGGCCTTGTGGATGGAATGGACAAAAGCAGGCCACTAATTTTGGTCAGACTTGGGGCCAGAAGCAGACAAGACACACCCAAGTGAGATGATGCTGGATATGAAACACGCCTCACTTGCTTCACCTCCCCTGAGCATGAAACGAAGAATAAAAACTATATGATGTGGTAGAATATATGGCAACTTTCTCTGCCAACATTTTTACGTCTTATCATAAGTCATAAATTTACATCTGAGATGGCACATTTATCCACTTACAGCCTCACTGCAGCCCAATTCTGGTTAATACACTGCAAACAACATCCATCTATCGTCATTAAGTCTAATATTGAGCATTAAAATCTTTTTTCTTAAAACAAGTGGGAAAATCTGCCCCTGAGGTGATATCATTTTACTTGTTTTGAGAATTTTCCTCAAACAAGTAACAATATCTTGAACTAAGACAGGTCGCTCCTCTAGTATCAAGATAACATCACTTGACTCAAGAAAACTTTCATAACAAGTGATTTAAATTGGAAACAGGTCAAATTATCTCACTCTGCTGACTTATTTGACTGATTTGTGTTGTTCTATTAGACTAAATGACTTGTAAAGATGGATATGTTTTGCTGTGTACAGGCCTTTCATTCAGCTTCAAACTGACAGGCGCATTGCTACAGGCTAAACTACTGGAGTTGGTGTCATTCCAACAATTAAAATTGACCAAACAAAAAAGGCTACACGACTACACCCAAACATACCAACACTGCATATTTGTCCTATGTTTGGATGTCTGCAGTTTACTGAAATCATAACTCTCATTTTTGTGTTTTGTGTTACTTGAGTTGATGGTTTACTTGATCGTTTATGACTAGATCAAGTTTTATAACCTTAAGGGTCATCTGAAAGTTGTATAGTTCTCCAGCCTCTAGGGGCCGCTATAACTTTGATCGCTTGACTTCCGACCTCACAATACCGACACTACTGTTACAGGTACTGCTACAACTATTACTTCTACTACTGCTACTAAAACTACTACTGATGTAGTGTATGTTTGCTTAGCACTTTTCTTGACAAACTAAGTTATGAAGTGCTATATAATAAAAGAAGAAAATGCATATCAACAAAAAATCAGCTATAAGATAATAATGACATCTAATGATGCATGCAATTTGGTGAATGCTTTAATCCAAAGTTCCTCATAAGTGCTTTTTTTTTTTTTTAGCATGGGTGGCCCCAGTAGGAACTGAACCTCTAACCTTGGCATTGTTAGTGTCTCTACCTGTTGACCAAACCAGCACTTCCAGTTGGAAATATTATTAAAAAGCTATAAGTTTGTCAGGATAACAAATAAGTAAGAAACATGATGAGAAGCTAATATCTAATATACAGAATCCCAAGTGGTTACAGGTACTACATGCTGCAATGCTACCATACTGTCTGTCTCAGCAGGCTGTAGATGTATGACTGAATGAAATCAAAACGGTTACATCTTAAATATGCTGCTGATCTTCAATTCACTTGACCCGAGAGCTGAGGAATCAGGTGGATCTCAGGAACTTTTGAAACCAAATTCAAATGTTTTTTTGGGTCAGGTATGCATGTCAGTATAGTACTAGTAGAGAGAAAGAGATTTGTCTTTATTATGAAATGGGAAGATGGAGGAATCAACATCACCATGTTTCTAAGTATACTGTTTCTTCGTCCATTAGCAGATTTTTCTCCACTGCTTCTGCGAAAAATAAGATTTTAACACGCAAAACTGGATTAGTAATGATTTGCAGTGTAAGCCTGCCGCATGTGTGTATTGCGTATTGGTGAATAATAAACTTGAGGTGAGCCAGCTGGGGGGGGGGGTCTGTAGACCACAAGGTCAGAACTGGTTTCCTTTTGCAGTCAGCCATGGTAATTACTCTAATTTATCTAAGCCACAATCACATTCAAATGAACTATGGTGGCCCAAATTCAGCTAGAAAATATATCTGGAAGAGATTTGTTCCAACATAAGATACCCACCATTTAAAAAAATACCTACTCCGGCAAAATGTTATCAGTGTAAAAGTCTATATAATTAAAGGTTATGAGCTACCGTAATACATTTAATCAACACATGATACTCTTTTTTATACATACATATGTCACAGAATCAAGCTTACAGGTTTTACTTAAAATTGATGTGTAGCTTTTTGGAACAAAAACCTCCAGTTGCAAACCTATTCTATATTTTAGCTCATATTAAAGCATTTAAATATGACCAATGAGACATATTGTTAAGTGAATGATAAGTACATTTTATCCACAAAGTTGTGTACTTAATAAGTTATTGTCTTTTATCCAGTTGTGTACAAATGGAGGCTGGATTTGCTCAACTCAAAAAAAGAGAGACAGGTGGAAAAAGGCTGGAAAACATGCACAAATTGGACAAATAGCCAAAACTGCTCATGAAGGCTGTATAGCCGAAACATGTTCATTGTGACTGCTGAATAAACCCACAAAGTCATTCATTTTTTGACAGCATTGGCTACTTTTTCACACAGTTGATACACGCTGCAGCCTACAAGCTGCTCCACACGGTTTCGTGGCTGCAGGGCTCTCCGGGTGTGGCACTTCTGTGCACTCCCAAATAGAGGCAAACCCACAAGCTCTCGCAAAGCACAACGTATAATACAGCCACTGCGGTTTCCCCTGAAATAACTCCTGCTTTTGAAAACGAGCCACTCTCTCGGGGAGAGGCTCCACCACATAATTAGTACTTAGGACGTTAAACTGCCCAGATTGAAATACGTTCACAAACCCGTAGCAGGTGGCCATATTTTCTTTTTTTCCTCCAGTTTGATGATGGTCTTTTTTTTCCTACCAGGCCCTCCTCAAGCCCCCTTTTCTTTGTTGCTGATGACAGGTGTCAGGGAAGAGAGTTTGGGAAACAAAGGAAATAAGGTCCTGGGGGATTACACCCTAGGCCAGAAGAGGTATACTGTAATGTGTAGAGGTGAAATATGTCGGCCTCTTCTTTTTTAACTCTCATTTAACCAGGAATGTGGTCTCCTTATTTACTGAAAAAGCCTGGGAGTGTAGCTGCAGTAGGAGGCATGATTATATAGTTAGACCCATTTACACCCAGGAGCTGCCAAGCTCAACCATTGCCTTGTGGTGCTGGTCACTGATCAGCTCTTCTGGTGAAGGGCCTTGCTGAAGAGCACCTCAGTGGCAGTTGTTGAATGTGGGGAGATAGTCTTGTTCAGATTTCATAAACTGGATATTAACAAGTTACACAGCAAAATTGTCAGTGTTGACTCTTTAAAGTCACAATAAAATGAAAGATTACTCTTTTTCATGCCATAATATACACCTATTTAACAATTAGTGCCAAAAAAATCTCCCTAACAGATATCCCATTGGTTGAGACATTTTAATGATCCCTCCCTGTGTTATGTCCCACCCCCACATCCTGTTTTGACCAGAAATATCCTCTCATAATGACGTTTCAGCGTGACTTCACACCCATCTGAGTTCATTTAACACAGAGAGAGAGACAGGACCCACCCCAGAGCCACATCAGCTCTATGAGTGGACAATCAACACTTGTCAACTCCTAATAACTGTCACTGAAAAATAAGCACCGGAAAATGTTCTGTGTACCTTCCAGCCACAAGCTCACTTATTTCTTATACTGCTACCTCAACCAGAGATAAGGGAGGGGTGGGCTTATACCATCTTAGACTCAAAACGTTTTTCATGCCAACTGACCAGAGAGGACATCTTCCTAATTTCCTAAAGCCATAATTCAGTTCAGTGCAACATTTCCAGTTTTCCATATCTTTACCAGATGTGAATTCATAAACTGTCAACCTCCAGCAGTTCCTATCCCCTGGAGGGTATGTTCACCGGCCATTTTGGCCTCCTTTTCAGCCTCACTTTAGCAATAATTGCAATTTTGCAAATATGTAAAAAAAAAATTAAAAAAAATTGTATCTTCTGTGCCTCTAAGTAAAACACTAATTACTTATTAGTTGCCCATTTGAGATTGTTTCATTGCTTGGAAAAAACAATCATAGACCATAATTATGAGGCTGCATGATGTACAGTTTATTTTACACGCCTTTATAATTATATATGACATATCATGAAAGTAATATGTAACAAATTGGAGGTTGCCATAGCTGAGTTACTGAAAATAACGGATATTGTAATGAAGCTGACAGTTTTGAGTTTGATGCGTACACCAGATATGATCCTTGCTATGACTTCTCAGTCTTCTTAGTGTTCTAAGAAGTAATGTGCACCATCTTTTTTTTTTAGCATAGGCTGAAAATAATCCCCTTTTCGGCTTTCTATTGTATACATGCATGTGTATTTTTGCTCACAGAGGTATAGCATGGCTTGTTGATTGTTGTTTCTACATTCCATGCAACTTATAGCATGTGGTTAACTTACAATTAAGGGCTCTGACTAGCTAGAAATAGAGCCTGAGAGTAGATCTAACCAACATGCCTGAGTCTCCAGTACGATCATACACGACTCAGAAGTGCTACGTATAGAAAAACACATTATAGGGTTAGGGTTAGGGTGGGTAAACCTGAGGATGTATCTGAGGATGCATCATGATCACGAGTCTGACTCCTTCAGGATTTGTCCTTTACTGTCTCTCTATTGTTTATTCTCAATGTTGTGACGTACCACCAAGCAGCATCCTGTGTGCTGGTATCTTGGGATGTCAGTATTTCCAGAATTTCATCCCACTTTGAAGGGCTGCATGCAAAAAGAATTCTGACCTGCAGACCTTGGTTGTATGACTTAGTGATGGGTGCAGCCTACTGGTCAAAGGGGGAATGTACTTAAATTCTTAGCGCAATCAGGTAGGTTTTGTCCATTGCATGATTGCAGGACTAATGTAGCCCTTTGTATGTTGAGAAGTGGTTTGTGCTCTCTCTCTCTCTCTCTCTCTCTCTCTTTCTCTCTCTCTCTCTCTCACACACACACACACACACACTTTAGCTTAAGTTCATTATGAAATAGAACAAACCTTATGACTGAATCCAAATATACACAAATGGGGAGAATCTCTTAGAACCATTAATATGAGTGTTAAATTACTCGACTGCTACATGTGAGTAGTTAGAAGTTATTTTTTATGTATTGCTTGTAAATGCTGAACGCTGGTATTAGAAATGTTGTTTATCTCATAGTTTATGAGATTGTGCAGTGAAGAAAAGCTTTTCCAAAACTGAAAGATGTTATGGTCATTCATTTAGGTTTATTGCATGAGTCTGTATTGAGGTGGGGTTTGCAGATGCTCATTGCTGCTCTGCTTGATACAGATACCTGTACAGAAAATGGCAAGATCTACTCCAACAATGAGATGTGGAACCCAGAGCCATGTCGAATCTGTATGTGTGACATGGGGGTTATAGACTGTGAGGACGTGGTGTGTGAAGTGCTAGGCGACTGCCAGACCACTGTGACCCCAGAGGGCGAGTGTTGCCCCGTGTGCTCGCCTGTAGCACCGACTCCCGCTAGAAACACTGAAGCAGGTAAACGGAAATGACTGCCGTTGTACCACCCTACGACCCTCCTTCAGGGAATATATTCACTGCTTTACGTTCCCTCTCAGTTGGTATAACACATCATTATGGGGCTTTTCCGATCACACTTCAACAAGCCCGGCAGGATGACTGAGGAGTCTCAGGGGACACTCCTTATGTTCCCACAAACATTGGCATATATGGCTTCTGCATTTAGCTGAATCTATTATCCAGAGCTGTGAGCAGGTAGGGGTTCAGTGTCTTGCTCAAGGACATGTCAACAGGGCAGAAGAATCATGGTTTCTTGAGCCATTATGGGGCCACTAGAATCGTGGGTTGGTTTCTCTCGGTATACCTTCTCCAGTGTGGGCTGATTTAGCTCCACTGGTGAAAACACACAGAGTGGATGTTTTGACCATGTTTGCACTAGAGCATCTACTTTGACCAGCATGTCCACATCTCTCAGTGAGGAGGAGAATGGATACAGTATTGCATGTTCTCTCTCAAGGAAAATAGACCTTTGTCTGCACTGGCAAGATTCTCTAAGGGACCATCCAAAGGTATAATGGTATTCCCCTCGCCAGTGATTGGCTCTGGAGAGGAGGTCTGTTCTTACGATCAGTCCTGGGACATGAGTAGCCTTGCTTGCTATTCTAAATCAGCATGGTGGCTGCCAGATGGATGGAGTGTGTTTGATAATATCCACTATGAGTTGAGTTGTCAATGTGAAAGGAACATGATAACCTGTGACATATACAGTGAAAGTGCCTCATGGTATGTTAAGTGCAAGGTCATTAAGTGGAAGTTAGTGGAAGCTCTGCGCCACTTGTGACCCAATCCCTTGTGACCATTATTTTGAAATTGCAACGTTCTATAAACAGAGCAACTCTCTGTAGCTGAGTGGAACGTGGTTTCCTTTGGAGGCAAAGTGAAGGGCAATGCAACTAACAAATTCATGCCTGGCAGGGTCTTTCCTTCTGAGTGCAGTATTTATTGGCACAAAGGCGTAATTGAAATGACTTAAAATAGCGCCCCATAATGATAATGTATTTTGCCAACTGTGCTAACTGAAAGGGATTCACCCCTGGTACTGATATCAGTTGCTGTTCTGTTTGATAAAGATACCTGTAGAGAAAATGGCAAGGTCTATACCAACAATGAGATGTGGAACCCAGAGCCATGTCGAATCTGTATGTGTGACATGGGGGCTGTGGTGTGTGAGGACGAAGTGTGTGAAGAGCTAGGCGACTGCCAGACGACTGTGACCCCCGAGGGCGAGTGTTGCCCCGTTTGCTCGCCTGCAGCACCACACCCGAGCGTGGACACTGAAACTGGTAATGACTATTCAAAGACTGTTTACCTGTAACCACAATCAGAATTTTAGATCCCATGTGGTTTTAATTTTGGTTTAAAGTTAAAGAAGGTTTGGGACTAACAAGCCTTCAGGCATGGTTACATTGCTCCAGGGGATCACCTGTACCAACAATATGAAACCACATGGATAAGTGATTGTGGTGTGGTGATAAACTCACTCTTTTAAAGCTTTTCTTTAAACTAAGCAATGACTTCAAAGCATTTCCATCCCTGTGGAGACCTGGTCATCGCTCTACACTCTCACCTCTCCTCTCTCAGTCCCTGTCCCTGCCTGAAGCACCAGTCTCTTCAGGCTACGATTCTACACCTCTCCCCCGTCCCCAAACGTTCTCTCCATTCCTGCATTTGATATTTCTTCCAAAACCTATAAACAACACTGCACATTATCCTTTTTGTGTCTTGTTATCGCTTGCATTTCTTTATATCTACAGTTACATCATTGTGATAAGGATGATATATGAATGTTTTGCACAATAAAACCATCACCGTTTCAGTCAGTACAACACATCATTATGGGATTAAACAATCAAACCTCAACAATCCCAGCAATATGCCTGAGGATGCTCAGGTTGCAGGCATGCAGTATGTTACCATCTCCTATCAATGCTTTGGAGATACAGTCTAATCCATCACTGTGCTCTCCCCAACAAAAAAACAGCCAAGGGTGGGGCCTGTGCTCAGTGTTTATTGGCCTAAAGGTGTGATTGAAAGGACACATGACCATAACGATGTATTGTACAAACTGTATCTGAATCAACTGAAAGGGAATCACTCCAGATGTTGATATCAGCTGCTGTTTTGTTTCACGAAGATACCTGTACAGAAGACGGCAAAGTCTACTCCAACAATCAGATATGGAACCCAGAGCCATGTCGAATCTGTGTGTGTGACATGGGAACTGTGGAGTGTGAGGACGTGGTGTGTGAAGAGCTAGGTGACTGCCAGACCACTGTGACCCCAGAGGGCGAGTGTTGCCCCGTGTGCTCGGCTGCAGCACGGCGTCCTAGCGCAGATATCGAAACTGGTAAAGGGAACGTCCCAAGACTATTTGCAACCCGCAGATTGTCTGTTCCAAAATGGATGCATCTTGGTTATTCTCTTGCCTTTCGAGTCTACTTTCGCAGCGACTTTTTCAAATCTCGACCTCAGCAGTAGAACAATCTTCCGACCTGTGTCAGGATTGCTGGTACTCTTCATCTTCCATCATCGCCTGAAATCCCGTCTCTTCAGGCTACACCCTACCCACACTGGCACCAAACCTTCCTTCCAATTCTGCCACTTGATTGTTCTTAGTTTTCTATGACTGTACTTCACATTGCTAAAGGAATACATTGACTTTTTGCCACCAAACCAACTTTTGTGCAACAGTAAGATTGGTAATAGTTTCAAGGTGTCCAGTATTTTATACAGTTTGCTCTGATTGTTTAGTGGAAAGTACCAAATACCCTGCATCATCTCAAAAGCAGCGTAGCACACTCAATAATGGACACTAGTGGAGCTGCTACCAATTTCGCTTTCACACAACAGGAAGTTGAACAAGGAACTTATTTACCAAAAAGTAGATGTATTCCTCTGGGAAAATGCTACCAATTACCTTTTGCCTTGTAAAATAGCTCTGTCATGTAGTTCATTGCATTTCTTTACACTGTGCACTTCTGTTGATGGTTATGTGAATTTCCACTTGTATTACTCTATGCACTCAGTGTGAGTTGCTTCCTATTTGGCCAAGAGCCAAATGCTTAAATTGCGAAAGTTTCATTCCAAAATGAGATGTACTATATGAAACAAATGTGTCTTACTGTTTCAGAATGATTGCTGGCATGGAAGTAAAGCATGTTACAGTATGATATTAGTATTTAAGACAGGAACATCTGTGTTGAATTCAGGTAGCAACATTTTTCCATGGATCATGGATTTTATGGATTCATGTCCATGGATCATGGATTTCAAGCATCGTGGAATGAAAATGCCAAATGTAAAATGCAAAACCGCCACGATACTGATTACATTTATTATTTCATGTTTCATGAAGATTCCTGTACGGAGAACGGAAAGGTCTACTCCAACAATGAGATGTGGAACCCAGAGCCATGTCGAATCTGTGTGTGTGACATGGGGGCTGTGGTGTGTGAGGATGTGGTGTGTGAAGCGCTAGGCAACTGCCAGACGACTGTGACGCCCGAGGGCGAGTGTTGCCCCGTGTGCTCGTCTGCAGCACCAACTCCCAGTGCAGACAGCACAACAGGTAAATGCAATTTCTCAGCAGACTTTTATAACCGGGGATGCCAGAGATAACCGCATTAATTTACTGACATCAATGCATGGTTACAAATGATGACTTCATTCAGTTGAAACTTTTTTTTAGAGAAGTTGTTCTTTTTACATGTCTGTTATGTCCCAACATCTTAATGCTCACTGATTGTTTCTGCTTAGAGGATGAAACTTTATTGATCCCTGTGGGGAAATTAGGTCATTGCAGCAGCAAATGATGGGGATGGGGATAGAGAGTAGCAAAACATTTCTATGAAAATGTCATGGCTGATTACTTTAAGTACATTGACATATGCTTAATAAACGTGAAAAGAGAATTAAATTGCCGAACTTGTCACTGCAGCACTAAGATTTCAATTTCTGTTAAAATATCGCAATTGTCTCTGTTGCAGCTGTTGAGGAGGAGAAGGAGGGAAACTGCACAGTGGATGATATGGTCTACCAACACAACGATATCTGGAAACCAGACCCTTGCAATGTGTGCGTCTGCGATAAAGGCGTCACCATCTGCGATGAGGTGCAGTGTGAAACCGTGGCAAACTGCGAGAAGGTCATCACCCCCGAGGGAGAATGCTGCCCCGTGTGTGACAACTTTGCTAGTGCCAGCAGGATGATAGGTGAGATGAGGCCACTGTTTGCTGCTTGACTCCACCACTAAGAGCAACTGTTTAGAAAAAACAAGTTTTGCTCTTTTCAGCTGACAAAATAGTTTTATTTTACAATATGCTTATAGGTTCTATGGTATAACATTTAGGTTGAGCAAACTATTTAATTCAGACAAAGCATGACTGAGGAAAGCACATAAATAAAAATAATTGTGAATATGAAGTTGAAATAAAACTGTAATTAACATATTATTTTTTTTCTTTTTTCCTTCAGAAATTATGGCCTACAAGGTAAGCCTTGATTAAGACTGACGGGGATTGGTATTACAGTAATTCCGAACATTACCCGTTGTTCAGTTCATGGTATTAATGCCGGCTCGTTTGATTCTCAGGGACAGAAAGGTGAACCAGGTGATATCCCATATGTAAGTAAAGCAAATCCTCTCAACAGTGTGTACACAACTGAAGAACACCTTTTAAAGAGTGGACAAACATTGATTATAGAAATGGACAAATGAATCTAAGTGTTGTTTTTTCTCCCAGGTGGTGGGGCTCCCAGGTCGTCCAGGACCCATGGTAGGTTTACAGGAAGTTAAAATATCTCTCTCTCTCTCTCTCTCTCTCTCTCTCTCTCTCTTGGGGTAGCCTATATCTGGATAGATGAATAGGTTAGGTTAATAATGGATATGCATTAGAGAAACCAAGATTAAGGACACAAAATGATTTTATGTGTGATTTTCTCTCCTTTCTGTTCCAAAGTTGACACTAGAGGGCGCACAAATGTCACAACCATATTTCTTACAGATTAATAATAATATTACAAACTTTATTTTTATTGCACTTTCCTAAAAATAAAGATAAAAAAAGTAAAAATGAGTGGGAACAGACTAATACTATTAGATGTATTTATTATTTATTGATTTATTAGATTATTTGATTGAATGCAGCAAAAATAAAAACGTCAGTGTTTTTATTTATTCATCGTTTCTATTTGTGTTCAGGGTCCTCCAGGAGCACAGGGATACAGGGGACAAAGCGGCTTCAAAGGCAGGCGGGTATGTCTGAATGCACGGTGGTGCAGCCCTACTGCACTAAAAGCTGCTGTGCTGCATTGGAGAGAAGATAGTTCTGGCCTCTGCTCTTCCCTCGCAGACTACATGCACTTGACCTTTAGTTGAATAACACTTTAAATGCACATGTGCTCATCCTGCAAATGACTGTAGACTGCAGACATGTAAATCTTTCAAACCATACAGTAAGAATCTTGTTTAACCAGTAGAAACTCTTCATTGGCATCAGAGGGTGCATTATGTCACATGAAAGCCCTCTATAAAGTCCATCTCATCTCACCTCATCTCATTTCTTAAATCAATTTTTCTTAAATCAATTAACCTCTCAATTCCACTTGGAAAATATTGAATCAGCTTTTGAATCATTGTCTGAAGAAGAATGTGTTACCTGTTATTAATAATATTGCATTTTTCAACAACCTGCAGGGAGCCCAGGGGCCACCAGGATTTGATGGCGAGCCAGGAGTGCCAGGAAATCCTGGAGAAGTAGGACCTGCAGGCCAGCCATCATTCCCTGGGGTGAGTTAGTCTGTGTGTACTTCTTTCAGTGCCTCATCATCAGTGCAATGGGAATATAATCACACAAGTTTCTGCACTTTTCAAAATAAAGCCAGCAGAATTGAAGAGAGACAGCTAACTATCGATTCTGCATTACTTGATGTTTGTCCTAATTTTGTTGGAAGTCCATGATGAAAGTTTGGTAGATTTGCACATATTCTACCGATCCATTTTCCTCATAGCAGTGTGCAAAAATACCTACCAATATGTGATGAGAGCATTGGCACCAAAATCTGTGTGTCTCCGGGAGATAGTTCTGTCCTGTGCGCTTACTAACACTTTAGCATACATTATGTTGAGTAACCATAGGCATAGTCCTGAATGTGAGAAAATGAAAACTTGCAGCAGCTCAAAGGCTGGATAGTTAGTGAGTTTTAATGACGTGTCTGAACCTGACAGGTTTGTTTAGACCATTGATAAGATAGACTTACAATTTTACAAAAAAAAAAGGAACTTTCAATAGCAGAATCAGCATTCAAGATTTTGAACAATGGTACAATGGTTTAACAGTCCATTTTTAATTCTTCTCCTCCCCAAAGGGCCAGCTAGTTTCACAGATGGCTTCAGGTTTCAACGAGAAGTCCAGTCTGGCTGGGATGGTATCTGGAACAAGGGTGAGTGTTGTGGAGTCCTGTAGGGAACCAATCAGACCAATACACACTGTCTAGAGCATCAGACTCATATTGATATACAGCCTGCTGAAGTCGGGTAGTGATTGAAAATTACATCTTTTTTCTTTAATATGCATCTCAAAATGTTTTATGTTTATTCAAAGTCAGGATGTTTGCTGGTACATACAAATTGAAGTACAGTATGAAGTGTCTCTATAACAGGGTGAAGCAGGACCACGAGGACCCCCGGGGCAGCATGGACCACAAGTATGTTTTGACCTCTACAGTAAAGATGCAAAAACTCAATTATGAAAATAATTCATAGCAGAAAATTAAAATAAATTGTACTTTTTAAAGGATAGTGGATGACTTGAAATTGATACTGAACTATAACATTTCCAGAATGACCTATCATTTTTCCGCTCTATTTTTGTTTAGGGTCCAAGCGGGGGTCAGGGGATTCCAGGAGAGGCTGGAGAGCCAGGACCTATGGTAGGAACAACTCTGCTTCTACATTTCACATTTTATACATTTAGCTAATGCTCTTACCCACGGCAGCTTGTGAATAGGCAGGGTTTCAGTGTCTTGCTCAGGAACCACAATTGGTGATGGACACCTTGTCTGTGGGGGTCAAACCTGTGAGCGTTTGGTCATGGGACAGCCTGGGCCACCCTTTGTATATTTCTCTATGATCTGCTTGAAACTATCAAGGTTATTGGTCCATTTTTCAGTGTATGTGTGGGCTATGAATTTGTTTCTAAAGCATGCAAAAACCCAGGGATATTGCATCTAATTTGGTTTCGGCCAAAAAAGAGTAGTGAGACCCGAGTCCAGCTCAGGTATGGGTCCCGAAATACCTGTCTTGCATGTTGCTAGTATCATCTATTTTCTAAATGTAATGTAAAGTAATTGACTGTAAGATTAGCTCACTAATGGTTATATTACATTACATGAATGATCATCAGTGGTCTTTTTTTTAAGAAAGTGTTTCACTGACAGTTGTTTGGTTTTGCCTGCAGGGTTCCCGTGGTCATCGAGGACCCGATGGAACGCCAGGAAAATCTGGCCCGGATGTAAGTCAACGATGTACAGATCCATATGGAATTATTCCCTATCCTTTTATGTTACCTTTTCCTCTCTCCCTCTCTCTCTTCTTCTTCTTCTTCTATTTCTTGTTTTTATTATTATCATTGTTGGTATTGTTAGCATTACCATGATTATTAGTATTATTAGTATTATCACTACTATTACTGTTACTTCTTCTGTTAGTATTCCTGTTACTAATTATTAATACAATAATAATTATTGTTGTTGCTGTTGTTGTTGTTAGCATTAGCATTAGCATTAGCATTATTATCACTATTATTCATGTTACTACTCATATTACTGTAACTCACTATTACTGCAACTGATTATTATTACTTACTGTATTGTTATAATTATTATTATTGTTGTTGTTGGCATTAGCATTAGTCTTATTATTACTACTTTTACTGTTACTATTACTGTTCCTGATTATTTATTACTGATTATTATATTACTGACTACTATTATGGTGTTTTCTACCCAGGGTGAGGCTGGCCCCCCAGGTCTGGCAGGAGAACCAGGATTTCCAGGATCAGCGGTAACAAGCTGTCTCTCAGCATTCACACCACCACATCTGACCCTGAATGACATCTTTCACTAGTTTGATGTTATTTACATTGTAACAAACAATAAGGATGCAAGGGACAGAGTCGTAGTGCCCTGACAATAGATTTGACAAAATATTCTTGTGACCGTAGAATGATCAATATTATAATGGTAAAACATAGTTCATAGAAATGGAAGTTGTGGATTTGTGGATAGTGACAGAAGATTTGATGGGTTGTTTTTCTTAGGGTGCAAGAGGATTCCCAGGCCTCCCAGGTCATCCAGGACTGAAAGGTCACAAGGTAAGCTGCACAAAAATGTTACTGATAACTTTCTAAAGTTATGAGATATACGTTTCTAAATTTTAATCTCACCAACAGGGCACCAGCGGTCTTTTCGGCCCTAGAGGCGAGTCTGGAACAGTTGGAGCCAAGGTATGTATATGTCACCTTATCCTGTGGTTCTTAGTGTGGGGTCTGGGGACCTCCAGGGGTCCCCAGCAAAATGAGGAATAGTTTGATTTTACTATTGATTCAGCCACCACAATTTAGCATGATGAAAGGATGAATATTGTGATCATTAATAAGACTGTCCTCATCATTGTCCTCTCACCTACACTCTTAATAATAGTGGTTCTGCAGTATATAGTACCCGAAAATGGTTAAGAACCCTTTTAGAAAGGTTCTTTATAGCACCATGCTCATATGGTTTTAATTGGAGCCTGTAATATTTCATAAAATGTTTGAAATCAACAACTCTTTATTCTGGGTTTCTTTAAATTATTATTTGGACAAATCAGAGTGTTCTTTGAGTCAGACCCAACAAACAAACCCTTGAAGAATCCCCTTTTTTCTGTGTTTTGCAGGGTGCATCCGGTACCTCTGGTGGAATGGGACCTCCAGGCCCAGCGGTAGGCAATACACCATCCAGACGGATCAGCAGAACATTTCACACAGAATCAAATGTCATACGTCCAGATACTGACCCCGCCGATGCCTCTTGTGTTTCAGGGACCAGTGGGCATGCAAGGAGAAAGAGGCAGAATTGGTCCAAGTGGTCCTGTGGTAAGGAAGACAACCGGCTTCAACCAGATAATAAAAAGATAATTAAATGTTGTTTCATGAAACACAACGTGAAACCTTAGGGGAGCTGAAATGAAGAAGTTGACAATGCACATTTCATTTCATTTAATTTCATCACTCTCTCTGTCTCTCTCAGGGGAAACGTGGTCAACCTGGTCATATTGGCAAACCAGGTGTTCTGGTAAGAATTAACATCCATAATGGCTGGGGGCTTTTTTGTACTTTTGTACTTTGTACTCTCTCTTTTTCTATGCACTTTGATCATTTTACATCTTTTCTGGTAATTCTGACGATTTTTTAAAATGATGATCGGACAGTTTACGCAGACACACAACACTTAGCACTTAGAGATCTCTATTGGATGTTTTATGGTATCTGGCAAAGACGCTTAAACAATAAGCAAAAACTTGCTCAAACTTGCACGGACACAACCTTACCTTAGCCAAACACTTCCACAGGCAATTTGAATTTTAGACAAATGTGAAATGGAAAAAACAATCTTCCAATGCAACTACAGTGAAAACTAGCAGCTGGCCTATAAAGGTTACTACCACAGACATTTCAAACATGCTAGTTCAACAAGGACCTAATGAAAATCCAACAGTAGCAACAGGCATTTGTAGATGCTTACCCATCTAGCAAGCATTAAAAAAAGAAATGTAGTGCAATACATCTGTCCAGTTTTTGTTGCACTTGACCAACAGAATTCCCTGAAGGGATTGTAAAGCCGACCTTGAACTTTGATCCTTGAAATAAAATAGAACAGATGAAAATCCTGTATTGAATATTGAACAAAAACTCTTTCAACTACAGGGTCCTATGGGAATCACCGGGGTGCCAGGTTTTCCAGGTAGCCCAGGAATGAAGGTGAGGTCATGCACAGTCTCATGTCATGTAGTCTTGACTGAAATAGGTAAGTTAGGGATTCCAACAGCCAATGTGACCGATGGATAAAGTGATGGATTATTTCCCTGACCTGATGCCATTCTTACAGGGTGAGCCAGGACCTACCGGAGTCAGAGGGGGTGAAGGAGCACAAGGATCCAGAGGAGATGCCGGTCGTGTAGGACCACCAGGAAAGATGGGCACCCAGGTGTGTAATAGTGCATAGTGATAAAAGGAAAGAAGAAGCAAAGTAAAAGGAGCAATACCACAACCAAAAAATCAAGATGACAATTTAAGAGACAACTGCTTTGGAGATCTCTTGAGCATATAACGTATTTTGAACTGTCAGAGTGAACCTAAATAGAATAAATTCAATAAAAAATAATGCAGCAAATACTTAAATACTTTTACAGAAGTAGAATTTGAAATAAAGGATTTTTACTTATACCAGATCTATTCCACCAACTTATTTTTACTATAAAGAATTCTTATTTGATAACTGGGTATGGGAGTACTTTGTTCATTATGAACAGGAATATGTTCTGTTACTTGTTAGTAATACTATTTTGTTGTGATATTTGATTTAATAGGGCGCCTCAGGATCTGACGGAGCTCCAGGTGCCAGAGGCCAAACAGTAAGTAAAACCGCATAACTATTTTATGCCAGTCACACTCCAAACTATCTATGACAGAAAAAATTGAAGAGTTGAGATCCAAAATATTGTATATGTATATAAATGTTTTGGGAAGTTCATGCTTCAATATCGTGAAAAATATATAGAATTAATTCTGTATTAAGTATTTAAACGATTGTAATTTACACACAAGGCTGACTTTGCAACAGCGAAGTGGCAATTCATAGGGCAACAGCAGATTTTTCCTGTCCGTGGCCATTTGGTAATCTTGTGGCTCGCCATGACACGTTTCATGAAAGGTTTTAAATTTTTTGTTGAAACTGTGTCTACTCCTCCTCCCTCCCAGGGTCTAGCGGGCATCCACGGTGCGGTGGGGCTGCAGGGCCCAATTGGACCCCCTGGTCCCCAGGGAACTACAGGAACACCGGGGCCCAAGGGTCAACTGGTATGTAATCTCATTTAATCTGATTTGCCCTGATAACTCGCCCTAAATGATAACTCTTCTCCCATAGGCTTGTTAAGTTTTGTAGCTTTTTTGGTAGAATTAACCATCCAATTAATCAGTTACAAAGGTCAATTTCTTTAAAACAAGTGCCATATGAGTTGAGTTGTCATAGGAAGTCATAAAAAGATGGCGTTACCTTCATCAATTGAAACACTAATTTAGTTTGTCATGGTGTACAGTATTGGATGCCTTATCTTCAACTCTAGGTCACATGATCCTTTCTTACAGGGTGATGCTGGAGTGCCTGGATTCAAAGGAGAAGCTGGACTAAAGGGAGGAGTGGTAAGAACTATAAATGAATAAATGCAATTGCAATTTTTGCAATTTTCCATTGTATGTATGCATATACATGATATACATGACTTTACTCACCTAGAATTGTGAATCTTTTTTAACTCAACAAAAAATGATAATAAAACACTGTTTTGGGGTGATTTATTGAGTGCAAAAATGGGCGCCTTGCATGTTCTGCTCAAAAATTGAAGGAAGTGAAACTGAAACTGAAACTGAAACTGAAACTGAAAGTCATATGACCACTTATTGGTTTATTTAGGATCCTAGCTTCACTTTAAAGCATTATATCATGGTTGAAGATGTTTTTTTGTGTGTAGAGGGCCCAGATTTTATATATTACCTAGAAGCAACAGTAAAACCATAGAGGGTTAATACAGTATATTGGTTATTTTAAATCAAATCAAGTTTATTAGTATAGTCCACAGTTACAATATCAGGGCCTCACAACAACCATTTAGTGGTTGATTGACTGATTGACTGATTGTTTGATTGGTTCGTTGATTGAGTCTTTCTTTGCTTGCCTGATTGCTCTGCCATGCTAGGGTGAGCATGGTGTCCCAGGTTCCTTAGGCCCAATGGGAGAGGAGGGGAAGAGGGGACCCCGAGGTGATTCTGGGTCCATTGGTGCTCCAGGACTTCCTGGCGAGATGGTGAGTCCACTCCTCCATACACCTCAAAAAATCACCATGCTTTGTCGGTACTGGATTTTTGTGTCTCATACAAAGTAAAAGACCATCCCGAAGCTAATTACTGCTACAACAGATAACAAAAACTATGTTTTTACCTGAATTTTTAAGATTAGACTATGTTGCATGACATCAAATGAAACCGATTCAAACCGACTCCAATCTGAATTCAAGGCTAATTCCTTAGAAACTGACTTTGAAACGCATTTGGGTCTGACAGCAGAATTATACGTCACTCAAAAATAGAATACAAAGTATCCTTCCTGTCGTTCTCAGATTAATTTTGGACTGAAATATATTTTTTATTCGATGTTATTACGCAATTCAATTCAATATCATCATCATTATCAATACATCCTAGGGTGCTCCAGGAAACAGAGGTTTTCCCGGTGGAGATGGTTTACCTGGTCAAAAGGTATGTTGACTTCTTATCAAATTACACATGATGACAGAATTTAGCTATTGATGATAATGTGATGATGATGATGATAGCCATAGTCTTCATCATGGCTATTACTGTGATCTTGAATGTTCGATGTTTGGATGACCAGGGTGCCCAAGGTGAAAGAGGCCTGCCAGGGTCCTCTGGTCCCAAAGGTTCTCTTGGGGATCTAGGACGCAATGGAGAGCCAGGTTTACCAGGCGCACGGGTAAGGCAGACACAACAACAACAACAACAACAACAACAACAACAACAACACACTACAACTTGCCACTTGTTTTTTCCAAATGCTAGCCCAAGTATCGTAAAAAGTAAAAGCAATTAGTTACTATTCCAGCATTAGCATTAGCATCCCACCACTGCACAGCATAACATGTCTACATACTCTCTCTTTTAAATGTGTTTCCTGCAAGAAAGAGTACAGCAGAATCAGAGCTTGGATCATACAAGATATGACTGCAATACAATGATGAATTACAAATATTTCAACAAAAAACAGTAAAATGTTTTAGGGGTGCTATCGGCCTGCACCCCCAGTAACAAGTTTTAGTAGTGAGAATATTGTGGTATTAACTTGAGACGATGTCATGACATTTATCAGAAAGTAGGTTGTTTTTTAATTTTGATGCACCTTTTTTCAGGGTCTGACGGGTCTTATTGGCACCCAGGGAGCAGAGGGAAAACAAGGACCAATGGTACACTGCAGCTTTTTACTTTCAAGAGCGTTTTTTAGTTTCTTATGACTTCCTGAAGTGACTAATTCAGAATTTCAATGTCCCCCCAAACACATTTTCCTTTGTTTGTTTGTTTCTTTCTTTCTTTCTTTCTTTCTTTGTTTCTTTCTTTCTTTCTTTCTTTCTTTCTTTCTTCCTCTTTGCAGGGAGGATCAGGGGAGGATGGGAAACCAGGCCCAGCAGGTTCCACTGGTACCAGAGGCTCATCCGGAACGATGGGCCTACCTGGACCCAAAGGCTTTGCTGTAAGTACCTAAGCGCTCTTGACAACTCCTTAGAACAATACAATGACAAAATATAACATAAACTTTGGCAGCCACGGGTGGAAAGAGTACCAAAATATCCTACTCAAGTAGAAGTACTGGTATTTTGCTTAAGTAGAAGTAAAATTACGGGTGTAAAAATCTACTAAGAAAAAGTGTTAAGTGACTAAATGTAACTGAGTTATTATGAAAAACAGAGATTGTTACATGTGATCTTTCCCATGCAATGCTAAAAGGTGACAGGAGAGTACAGGAGTTCAATATGTGATTTTTCACACTTTATTGATTATGTTGACCATTCTAGAATTTCATATCAGCATTCAATCTGTGTATAGATCAATATTCAACAATGCTACTGCAGTGCTATTTCTTTTGCAACTAGCTATCTGGCTGTCTAGCTATCTTAGCTGTAGCTGGATGGATGAGTTCTGGCTAATGTTAACTAAGCTACTATTGTGATCTATGACTATTGTAATTTGAGTATTTATATATACTCATATATGTATATATCAAAATAATATCTTGGTTACACAACAGATGATGTTAATAATCCCTTCATGATTTCTGTTGATTTTCAGGGCGATCCCGGGAAGGCTGGAGAGATCGGCAGCGCTGGTTCGGCAGGTCAAAGGGTACGTTGTTTTCACCAGGGACTAATATAATCTATGCTGTCTCCGTTTCAGACATTAATGTACAAAGATACTAAGAGGTTACTGTCTTTCAGGGGCCTAATGGAAAAGATGGAGAGGAGGGCCCCGCCGGTCAAGCTGGCCCAGCTGTAAGCAACTTCCTCTGTTGAGATAATCATAACAATATTAGGTTTAGACTATCATATTAATAAGACACTCACATATTGTGCAGACTGATCCCAATAGACACATCGATCGTACCCCTTGGCCATTGTGAATTTGTTGGGGCACTGTGATCAATTGCAATGACCTTGATCCTCTTTTCTTCAGGGTTCTGCAGGAAAAAGAGGAGAGCAGGGACCTCAGGGATTCAATGGTTTCCAGGTGTGTTGCATCCCATAATTATATGACCGCAGCACCTCAGGGATCTATCACTTGATTTTTTGATTTTGTTGAATAGTCTTTAAACAAGCATTAATGGAGTCATCAGTGGAAGACTTACTATTAACTATTAGACTTACTATTTGTTGATATGTTTCTTTATCAATATTAGAATAAAAATAAAACACTGGCTTGGTGTATTTCAGGGTTTGCCTGGACTGCCAGGCTCACCAGGAGAGTCAGGAAAACCAGGTGTTGAGGTATGGTAAAATAATGCGAACAATGACACTTTCTCAATATTCAGTCAACACTTACCTAAGAAAGTATTTCACATAAAATACCCCAATTCAAGGGAAAAACAGGAAAAACATTTTGCCACCAACAGCCAAATTCTGTTAGTGATTTTGTTTTTTTGATGATTTTGGTGTTTCATTTTGCAAAAGAATTTCACCAATGAAATACAGATAATGTGCCCTACATTGATGCTGATTACTCACACAATAGGTTAAGAAACCCATCTTGAGATGATATCTTAAGCCACGTTGTAACCCATTCTATTAAAGATATATACTAGACTGTATCCAATCAACATGAAATGTACATGTGTAATGTTCATGTTGATTATTTGCTTTTGGTTTTTGATGTCTTCAGGGTATCGCTGGAGAGGCTGGGGCCGTTGGTGCTACAGGCCCAAGGGTACGTCTGTTCATGACTAGAAATATGACTGTGTAAAGCTGTTTTCTATGCTTAAATAATGGTAAAAGTAGTTTTACTCAAATACAGTACTTAAGTACAGATTTCATATAATATATCCTTTTTATTTTTTATTTTATTTATAATTTTTTTCAAATAACCCACAAAATCTACAGTTACAGTATGAGAGAATATATATTATACAAAATATGTTGAAAAGAATAATTCAAAGATGGAATTATTCCCATCACTGAAGGATATTATGTTGAATATCTGATTTTACCTTCAATTTATACATTTGATAGCAAATGATTCACTAGTTGTCCCACATGCAATGAAATTGGGAAGTTTTAATGGAGTTGAAACCTGCTAGACACATCCAGCTTTTCTTACAAATTACACAAATTGGCCTTATGAGGGTGCTGTATGTAAGATCAAAATCTTACTTGAACGCTCCATCTCAAAACAAAAATGAACGCAATATCAACCCTGTACACAAAAATAGAATGCAAAATATATATAATTTTTCTACTTTTAGTGAAGTGAGGAATTTTTGTAACTATTCTTCCCCTGGTTGTCCCTGCAGGGCGAACGAGGCACTCCAGGAGAGAGAGGTGAAATTGGTCCCAATGGACTGCTAGGACCTAAGGGGAGTCCAGGAACGCCAGGACCAGATGGGCCAAAGGTACAGCAGCCATGACCATTTGATGGACACTTTTTTGTGCATGGCGTTAGCATGGGAGCCGGTGGGAATTGAACCCCTCACCCTGGCAGCGTTAGTGACATGCACCACCCATTGAGATATACCTAAATTTGTTGACTTACATTGTGTGGTTCCACCCTTGTAAATACATTATGTAGTAGATTGTTGAAATACTGACACAGTTTTATTTTGTACCTACAATACTTTTCCATGGGTGAATACACAACTTAATACACTGCAATAATGTTAATAATGCATCCTTTAGGGTAACCCTGGTCCAACCGGTGCTGTCGGAGAGGCAGGATCCCCAGGACTTATGGGGATGTCAGGAGAGAGGGGCATCCCAGGATCCTCCGGTCCAAAGGGAGATACAGTAAGTCACAGCACAGGATTACATAGGACTGTTATGGTACAATGAAATAAACACATTTTCTTCTGATCATTTTTCACCTGAACTGAAGTTTGTTATGACTTGTA
Organism: Gephyroberyx darwinii; assembly: GCA_900660455.1. Taxonomy (NCBI): domain Eukaryota; kingdom Metazoa; phylum Chordata; class Actinopteri; order Trachichthyiformes; family Trachichthyidae; genus Gephyroberyx; species Gephyroberyx darwinii. The sequence continues at coordinate 5,533 of CABFOQ010000114.1, read as the reverse complement.
AGTATCAGAGAGAACTTGAAGTTGAACTTGAGCTACTGATGATTTGTTTTGACAGGGTTCGGCAGGAGAGAAAGGTTCTGAGGGTACAGCAGGATCTGACGGTGCAAGGGTGAGTCGTCTCATAACACTTCATAAATGTGCAATTTTTATGGCAATCATTTTACTGATTGGCACCAATTTTGCAAACATATTGATTAGTGTATGGTCTCTAAACTCAATATATACGTAATATTCTGATATTTTTTCCTTTTCACTAAAAGGGACTACCTGGTGCCCTTGGACCACCTGGCTCCAGTGGACCCAACGGTGACAAGGTGAGAAGCTTCAGCATGCATTCTGGACTGGGAAATAGGATTAAGCATTTCTGGACTGGTGACAAAACTGTTTCAGGAGTTTTATAAATAACTTTTTTGACTTGAATGTTCCTTTATTTTAGGGTGAACCCGGACCACCAGGACCTCCAGGACGCCGAGGATCAAGAGCAGCAGCTGTCAGTAGAACATTTCATCTAACATCTGTCTGAAATGAAGCGAGGGAAATTTTACATTGTTTGCAGTTGTGCATCCATTTCTCACGTTACTGGTGTGTGTTGTGCTGTTAACAGGGTTCTCCAGGTGAGCCTGGTCCAACTGGTGCTGTTGGCTTCCCCGGACCTTCTGTAAGTGGTCACTAGTTTGAATAATGCTGACAATGAATATAGTGGTTCATAGCCCCCAATGCAATGCTCTGACAATAGATGTAGTAAAATCTTCAGTATGACAGAGGAGTTCAAGGTATAGAAATAAGAGTTGAGGGAAAAAGGTAGAACAGATTTCCTTTAGTATACACAGAGAGAAATACATCATATACAGATAATACTTCTATTCAATGGTATTCACTAATTATATTTATTATTTTAGAATATATTTTAGAAGTATGTCTAAAAGTAACTGGAGAAACCTTTAATAGAACAAGCTCTTGGTTCTTTCCCAGGGTCCTGATGGTCAGCCAGGGGTCAAAGGTGAAACAGGTGAGCCAGGCCTCAAAGGAGAGGCAGGAGCACCCGGGCCACAGGGGATGGCTGGGATACCTGGCTCCCAGGTATGTATCTAATGCATGAAAAGTCATTCCTGCAACACTGTTTTACTGAATCAGAGTTCTTGTGAAGTTTGTGTGACGCTGCTAGAGTTTTACACACACAACAAAAGTATGACTTTTGGTGAAATTTTGGTTGCACAATGCTAGCTGATCTGATATAATCATACAATGACGAAATATATAGCAGTGTCTTTCTCTTGAGCTACACTGCAAATCATTTAATCATGCATCCAGTCTTAATATCTTCTTGAAACAAGTGGGAAAATCTGCCAGTAGAATGGGAAGATTTAATTTTGTTGCAAAGCAGTTTCACTCGTTTCAAGACTTTTTGTAAAGTGATATCATCCTGAAGAAGGCAGATCACTCCACTTATTTCAACGTAACGTCACCTGATTTAATTCATGGTGTGTGCGTGTGCGTGTGCGTGTGCGTGTGCGTGTGCGTGTGCGTGTGCGTGTGTGTCCAGGGACCTGTTGGTGTGACTGGATTGAAAGGCGGCAGAGGAACACAGGGGGCAGCGGTGAGTTTTGACGTGTTATAAAGTTCGCTGAGTGAATACGCTGACCCTGCAACCTGCAACTACATAGAATGTCAATTTTTATTTGATTTATTTTTTTTATTTTATATGGCATGTTAACAACTATATATCTATAAGTTATTATTATTACTAATAATAGTAGTAGTCATAGTAGTATACAGTTTTGAATTGAGAATCAGTAAAAAGAGAAAAAATGCCACCAAAATGATTTCGCAATTTGCTATTAATGTGGTATAAATCTAAATTTGTAACTTTTATAAGAAAAAGTGCTATACAAATCTAGTTATTATCATTATTATCATTAATGTTGGTTTTATTATAAAAGTGTCTTTTTTCAACAGGGCTCAGCTGGTTTTCCTGGATTGGCTGGAGGAGTTGGGCCCCCTGGCTCTGTTGTAAGTAAATCTGTTCCATTAAAAGCCTTTCAACCACAGACAGGCCAGTGTATTTCACATGACTACTTTCATCAGATTTACTACAGCTCCAAATCTGCACTGTGTAACTTTCTGTAATTTAATCGTTGGCGGCCCCAAGTGGCAGCGAGACGTAACTGCGTTTTTGAAGACTTCAATACCATTAGCTTTCTGTAGCGATAGCCAAGCCGCTAGCTTGCTTTCCCGCCAATGTACCTACCGACTCCAAAACTTCATTGGGGTGAATGGAGCGAATCTGCGGCAGTTTAAAGGGGGAGGGGCCAGTATTCTCCATCTCAGCCTCACTTCACAAACTAGATAATGCATGATAAGGCGCTTGCATTCTTACATAAAAAAGTTACATAATGCAGCTTTAATGTTCAGCTAAGACAAATTACTAAGACAGAAATGTGACATGCTATTGTAGAATGAGCCAGTGTTAAGGGTTTTCTTTTTTTATTGTTAAATAATAATTATATGAAGCCTCTAGAACAGCAACAGCCTGGAAATGGCGACACTGCAAGTCGCCAATTGGAGTGTTTTCAAAATTTGCTGATAGGGTCAACTTTTAATGAGAGATTGTTTGTTTGTGTGCCAGGGTGCTGTTGGGGAAGCTGGGCCTCTAGGTATACCAGGAAAGCAGGGCCCTCCTGGGGTTCTAGGGGAGAACGGATCCCCTGGGCAACAAGGAGAGAGAGGACCTACAGGCCCACCAGGCAGCCCTGGAGACAAGGCAGACTCTGGGGAGGATGGACCTCCGGTATGCTGAGGAGTTCGCTAAAACCTCTTTCCTTGCAGTTTACCTCCGTTCTTACTGACACATATCAGAATAAATAGCATGTTAGAACTGGCATAATGTTTTTGTATCAGAACCAGTAGTATCGTATTGAGATGTTTCCAATGCTTCTCAACCCAAACATGCAGCCAAACAACTCTTCATCCATTACTCTACTTTGATTCTCTGACAGGGTCCTGATGGGCCTCCAGGACCTGCCGGCACCCAAGGACAGCGAGGTGTGGTGGGTCAGCCTGGACTCAGAGGAGAGAGAGGCATGCCGGGACTTCCAGGTCCTGCTGTATGTATTCCTGTTGACAATATTTTCTATTTACTGTATTCCGTGGTGGGTGGTCTGTTTGATTTGAGAAGCTGGCAAGGATTGAGGTTACTTTCAAAATGTGAACTGCGAACACAAGATAACATGCTCAGAATTGTAATTGGTAACGAAATGTACTGGATAGTTCCAAGTCAGTAAGATTACTTTTAGTGACTTTAAGGCAACTTTTCTGCCAAAATACATTGACAATGCAGTAAACAGACCAACAGAGGTGAAAAATGGTGGCGGTAATAAAGTGCCTCACCTTCTTAAATGCCTTTTTTCTCTTCAAGCATGATTCAGAGTAAGCAAATAAAATGAACTATAGTAGACCTGAAAAATGTGTTCCTTTGAAAGCGTTAACGCTTATACGTACCATCAATATTCATTTCCCAGGGTGCACCAGGAAAAGACGGCACTCCTGGAACTCAGGGCGCCGCAGGCCCTGCTGGTGGAGTTGGTTTACCAGGGGCCACTGGCTCAAGAGGAGACGCCGGGCCACAGGTTCGTCTTGTCAATCTAAATACAATCCTATACAATTTACATTTTCGGGTGATGCTCTCATCTGGAGTGACTTAATGACTTAGAGTGAGTTACCAACATTGCCCAGAAACTAAACCTAACAAAACATATTCCTCTGTAAAGTCCGCTTTGTTTGTCTTAGCTCTTCACACGGGAAGTTCATGATACAGAATCATTATCTGTCTTTGTTCAGGGTATCGCTGGAGCAGAGGGGGCGCCTGGTACGGACGGTATTGTGGGAGCCAGGGTAAGACTAAATGCATGGCAATAAAGAGACCCGAGTGTGTGTGCATGTTTGTATGTCTGCTAGTGTAAATGTGGTTGATACTATGTGGTATAGCACTTATAAGTCCTCAGATGAACTATACCGGCTTCTTCACTTGAATTTGATCCTTTTCTAGTGGCAGATTGGAAATGACTGGGTAATGCTAGCATGTATATGGTCATGCACACTGATCAGTAATGTTTATGTATGTGTGTCTGTATGTGTGTATGTGTGTTTCTAGGGAGACAGAGGGAACCACGGCCCTGAGGGTCTGGCTGGTGCTGCAGGGTCTCCAGGTACCGAGGGTCCAGTGGGAACTACGGGTGGTACAGGGCAAAGAGGCGACAACGTGAGTCCGAGAAACAGAGCTACAACCGATAGACACAGTTTTTAGGAGATTGGCTTGTTGGTCAACTTGCTTTATACTTGTACTTAGTTCAGATAGTGTGTCAAACTAAAAGGAATTCCTCATCAAATTATAGCAACAAAACCTCCACTTTCATTTAATGCAGTTCATCAATCAATCACATACCAATGTCTTCTTCTTTCCTGTCACAATAACACTTTATTACACTAGCTAGCTAACTAGAAATCAGCAAAATAAAGTACAGTGGGTTTACAAGAAACAGAAAAAGTGGTGATGCTGCTGTGAAAGTAACTCCTCTCATCATGGCTCTATGTTTGTTTTGAGTTTAGGGTGCCAAAGGTGCCCCTGGACCCCAAGGGCAGGCTGGAGTACGAGGGAAAGTGGTAAGGATGATTTTTTTTTAGTGTAAAACATACTGTGCCAAGTTCAAGAACATGATGGCAATCTTGAATTGTCCTTTGTCCACTTTAAGGGACCTCAAGGACCACTTGGAGAGAAAGGAGCGGCAGGACAGCAAGGGGAAAGGGGTCAGAAAGGACACAGAGGGTTCCTCGGGCTCCAGGGTTTACCAGGGACAACAGTAAGCAAAATGATAACTCACACAGCTGACTAAGCAGAGAACCATACCTAACACCAGTTTTCACATAAAAATTCCTAGTGCAGCTTTAAAGCCTCCTACTCCTGGGAGGCTTTTATGTTGGAACATAATAGCAATGAATGTATCAGATGATGAAATCTCATGTTCCTCTGTTTTAGGGGGCCACAGGGGATACAGGAAGTCGAGGTATTGTTGGACCAGCTGGGCAGAGAGTAAGTGCATAAGAGTACAATGCAATGATTTTGCAAGTCAAGCAAAGCTAAAATTTAAAGTTCTTTAAAAGTGCTTTTGACCAACAGGTTCATCATAGCATATACTATATATACTATAATTTACAATGTTAATCTCACATGGTCTCATCACCACCTAGGGTCCTCCAGGAGTGGTGGGACCCCCTGGCAATGAAGGAAACATCGGACAGCCTGGAGCTATGGGTCCCCCTGGAAGCAGAGGACCCAGCGGAGACATTGGACCAGAGGTGAGGGAACGTTACATTTACACTTTCACATTTTAGACATTCAACTGACGGTCTTGACGTCTGGTCAGAGGATGATCTCTCTTACCACTAGGCCACCCTCCCGCTCAAATATGACAAACAGACAACATCTAATCACATATTAATAAATGTTGTCCCTCTTCCTCTGTCAGGGTCCAGCTGG
>CABFOQ010000113.1:0-10797 GCA_900660455.1 Gephyroberyx darwinii | reverse complement strand
AAGACACTCCCCATCCTCAACCAGTATTATTATTGTAGTTTTTTTCTGGTGATATATCACCATGAAAAAAACTACAATAATAATACTGGTTGAGGATGGGGAGTGTCTTGAAATTGAAATCGGCAAGTGAGTTTTGAAAGCTAGAAATCTCAGCAGCTGGCCAAATAATCCTTGAGTCATTGGTATTGATCAACAACCCTATCAACCCCCCAAAGATATATTTTGGTCATTTTGTGCTATGGGGCTGGACAAATCTCGTTTCACCTTTAACTATACAGTTGCCCCATAAAGTATTCAACCATCTTCATTGTTTTGTACATTGTGTTTATTATATCAAGATAATAATAGTTGTCATGCACTCACAATGCACTTATAATGCGTTATGAGCACCACTTCAAGTTAAGTGTTACCTTAAAGTCAAATGCTTTCCTGGTTGTCTCAATTTTCTGGCCCTGCAACTGTAAATGTGGCAAACATCACCCACCCTCACCTGAAGTCGGCTAATACATGTTTTTTCCTCCAGGACGCCTTCTCCCAGGTTCCATAAAAACTACTAACAACCTGCCCACAGCCCACAATACCATTTTCATTGCAATATCTTTCACTGGAAGATCTTTTGTAATAGCTTCCGCTATATACACTATCGCTGCCTTCCTAAAACACACCCATTCATTATGTCATCTCTCTCAGACTATCACAAGGTTTCATCATATTCTCTGTGTGGTTATTTCATGACGTTTCCAGCAGGCTACTTACGGCACTGAGCTGTCTGACCACCACCGCTTTGCTTCTTCTCTTCTCTCTCACCAGCTCTCACTCTGGCCTTCAGTATTCACTTTAGAAATACCTCATTCATTTAGGCTAATGTGGTCTGTATACTTCAAGGAAAAGCAGCAGACACACGTAGACTGAAGCTGGACTTCCAGGGGCACAGAACTGGTTTTTATCTTTGCAGATTTTCAGGATGAATCTTTTCACGTCTGTCCGATCAGGTAGAATCCAGGAAAAATCCACTTTAAAAAAAACGTAACTCTCTCAAAGAAAAGTTTCTAAATTACTGTTTTTTTCTCGTGCTATTATTGTAATAAGAGAACTCATCACTCATCACTCAAGTCCATATATCTCCCGAAAATTGTACGTGAAAGCTCATCAAATAGACTATTTTACTACAAGCATTAGTTAGAAGGTTAGTTCACCACTTTCCTTCCTGGTTTAGAGCCTTTTCATTTTAAAGTGCTTTTATCTCTTCAATAGGAAGAATCCACACAACAGCTCTAAAGATTGGCGAGACTTTTCAAAGACTTGGTCTTTAGGATGAACCTATTGGAGCCATGCAGTTAATTACATTACATTACATTAGATTAGTGGGGAAATCCCAGCAGCAAGTATTAATAAGATACAGCAAGCAAGAAAATGATATAAATAAGAATAGAGCAAATAGCAGTCACATAAACATATTGAAATGACAATCCCAACACTTGGGACGAAGCGTATAAATGTATGAATGAAATGTGTATGTGAAAGTATCAATGGTAACTACTCTTAAGGACCCATTTCTACCACCCCATACATAATTTGATTTTAAACCTAGCTTAGAATTCAGACTTGTAACATGTACAAATGTCCATATTTTTTGAGTCAAAGCCATGCTTTTCAATAAGTTTATGAAGATGGTACTGTTCTACCAAAGTGAAATAGGGTTTGCTGCCTGGCACGTAAGTCTTTTCTTTTTGTAAATGGAGAATGTATGATATTAGCTCTGGACTAGAGTAGTCCTAGTACCTAGACCAGGTAAAAGTATCGCATCTGGTAAATCGACTTTCAATTCACCCACAGACTGTTTCCCTGCCTCTCTATCTCTGCCTTTGTGTCTCTCTCTCTCTCATTTCTATTCCTCCCCAACACCGACACAGGACCACCCAAGGGCCGAGTATGAGTTTAGGGTCATGCAGAAGTCTCTGAAGAAAGAGCACAAGTCACAGCAGAAGGTAACTACACTGGTTGGTTCTTCGCCATCTTTCACCTCCTAGCTGATAAGTTGTGTCCTGGAGTGCTTTTCAGAGACTTTCCTAGTTTTTATTGACCTTTTACATGATTTCCCCACACACAAACTTACAAACTCTTTTGTGTGGACATTCTTCCTCTGTCACTGATCGATTGGAAACTGTATCGGTTTCTTTACTGGCCAAAACCACAGTGTGTGTGGTTAACAGTATGCACATTCCTCAGAGGGACTGTTTTATGGATAAAAAAGATGAATATAAGAGTGTTAATACATGTATACTGTACCATATGTATCTGGCAAACCTTGACTAGCAATTTATTTTGTATAATTGCTGTTAAATTACGAGCTGTGGTTTGTCTTTTTTATGTATCTGTGTTTTACATGGTGTTCTGGTTCCCTGGCTTGGCTGTCTGTCTCGATATCTGTGTGTGTGTGTGTGCGCGCGTGTGTGTGTGTGTGTGTGTGTGTGTGTGTGTGGTATCTATGTGTGCTAGAAGTCCAGAGATCAGGGCGAGGATGGTCCTAACAAATGGAAGCAGACAGTTCAGAGTGCCATGGCCGGGTTACGACTGGTAGACTCTTCTACTAACTGTCTGCTCCTCCCTATCTTCATCGTCATCAACTCCCCCCCCCCATCCAATTCCTCCTTATCTTCTTCTTCTTCCACTAAGACTAACGCCTTCTCTCGCTCCCTTTTCGCCCCTCTTCCTCCTCCAAATACCAAAACTCCTTCTCTTCCTCTACTCTCCCTAATCCTCCCTGGGTTCCCACTGGTCATTGAATTTTTGGAATATCATGGAATTTGGAGGTCATGGAAGCGCTATGAGTTAGTTAGCGCTTAGTTAGTCATGGAAAAGTCATGGAATTTTACATCAGGGCCACAGAGGGAACCCTGTCCTCCTCTTATTCAAGTTTAAGTCCTTGTCTTTGTCCTCCTCTATCTTTCTCCTCCTCCTCCTCCCTACCTACTTCTCTCTTCATCTACTCCTCAATTTCTTTCCTTTCCCTTTACTTCCTGGGCCTGTCAGAGTATAAATCACTACCTCACTTTTTCCGTGAATGCATGGTTCTACACAACAACAAATCGACACGCTTTTTTTTCTCTGACAACGCACAATTGGATTTTACTTTGAGCTAACATTTAGAGGCAATTTAAATGGGGTTTTGCCAACAACTATGACCAACATAGTTTTTTATTAGGTTTCTTCCTTATAGCCCCACTATGTTATCCAGATTGTACTCCCACTTTCCAAGCTCCAGCCCGAATGCAGTCAATATTACCATTGCCTCTAAATGTTTATTGTGTATGTGTAATCTATGTCTGGAATTGTTTGAGTGTCATGGTGCTGTTTGCTGTCAGGTTGCTGCTTGATGCATGTCACACAGGAGATACAATGAGTGTATACTGGCATGTTCTGTTTCTTGAGTTGAACATTGTGTACTGACATCAGGGTTTTGGTTTATGTTACATATTAGTTAGTCCAAATTTATTAAGTCACATTAGTTCCAAATCAAGTCAGTCAAATACCCAATCCAGTTGTCTTTTAATAGCATTGAGAGGCATGTTTTCAGTGCCAAATGACCCACTTTTGCATATTCAGTTGAATCCTACAACACAAGCCATATCAGGCTGTGTTCACCAGGCTCCTGTCTGTTTCTTATTTGCAATGGGAAGGACACACTTGTTTTTAGTGCTCAGAGTGCCGAGTACTACAACTTAAAAATTATTTCTTCTTGAACAAAAGAGTGCTATTCTTTAAATGGGTTTTCACTAGCAACATCTTTAGCAATTCCCAGCAGCTCTACTAGCTAAAACAGAGGCCCTTGATGGACACAAGCCTAGTCTATCTTTGTAAGTTTTCAGATAAGTAATGTTTTCAAATCCCATTATCTTCAGGCTATATTTGGTTATGTACAATGATACTTAACAGTAACATTGTAATTTTATATGGAAAGAAATGGTTTTGTCATTTCAGACTTCAAACATTCACACTCCAAATGATTTTGATTGATGATACATTACAAGGGTTATTCAAAACATTTTATTCCAGTCCAATATTGGACCACGTCTCCCAGCTCCTCCTCCCAGACCTGCCAGGAAATGTGGGCCCTCCAGTGTGTCCTGGGTCTGCCTTGGGGTCTTTTCCCAGTTGGCCATATCAAATATATATCCAAAAGGAGGCACCCGGGAGGCATCCTTACCAGGTGCCCAAACAACCTCAACTGACTCCTCTCAATGTGGAGGAACAGTGGCTTGTCTTCAAGGTCCTCCTGAATCATTGTGCTCCTAACCCTGTCACAGACAGTGAGCCCAGCTATCCTGCGAAAAAACCTAATATCAGCCAACTGTAACCATAGGTGACAGTTAGAACCAAGACTGAACAATAAACGGAGAGCTTTGCTTTGTGGCTCAGCTCTTTCTTAACCACCATGATTTGATACAATGTCCGCATTACTACAACCACTGCACATAACCAGCGGCCAATCTCATGATCCCTTTTACCATAACTGGTGAATAAGACCCTGAGATACCAAGAGAACTCCTCTACTTGGGCAATTGCTCACTACCCAACTGAATGGTACAGACCACCTTTTTTTCCAGGGGAGAACCATGGTCTCAGACTAGAAGCCAAAATAACAACATTATCTGCAAACAGCAGAAATTCCACCCTAACACTGCCGAACTGAACACTCCCCAGACCTTGACTTCACCTTGATAACCTGTTAATGAATATCATGAACAGGAGAGGGGACAAGGCACCCAAGATGCTTGAGCAAGCTTGACTTAATGCCTGAATACAAATAGGCCCCTCACTCACAGTATATGAGGACCAAATGGCAAATGAGGACCACCATACTTCCACAGCATCTCCCACAACATTGTTAAATCCTCAAAACACATGTAGACTGGATTAGCAACCTCTATGACCCCTTGATTATCTGTGAGAGGGTAAAAAGCTGGTCCTCTATTCAACAATCACAAATAAATCCACATTATTCCTCCTTTATCCAAGGATATCTTCCATCCATTATCCATCTCCTTTTCAGCACCTTAGCATAGGCTTTCCAAGCAAGACTGAGCAATGTGGTCATTGGATTTGTAACAATTGTATCACACCCTCTGGCCCCAGCTTTAAAAGGTGGGAACCTACCTGCTAGTCCAAAGGCACAGTTCCTGAAATCCACAAATATTGAAGAGGCATGTCAACTATGAAACCCCAACAATATCCAGAGCCTTCATGACAGATCTCATCCACCACTGGAGCCTTGCCACTGAGGGGCTATCTAACCACCTTAGTGTCCTCTGCCAAGAGATTCAGATCCTCCAGAATCTTCTAGCATTACCTCCTGAACAGATGGCATCAGCTGAGTTAAGAAGGTCTTTCTACATTCTGACAATGGCCCCATTTGAGCATTTCACTGCCCCTGCTGAGAACATCCTGGCCAATGTTCTGCCTTCCCCTCCTGCCAAATGCTTGGCTAGAACCTCTTGTGGGTGGTGAGCCCACAAGGCAGCAGCCTTATGTTGCCTCTTTAGGCTCTGCCTGGTGAGCTACAGTGGTCATTCTGCCACCAGGCACTCACCTGCAAGCACCACTCCCAGGCCAGGCTCCAGGAATAGGCTCCATATCCTGGGCAAAGGTTTCTCAGATCTATTTGAGACTTTCATAAGGATATTTAAATGCTATTTGCCTGGCCAATTGCCTAAGGTTGTCTTTCTAATATAAATGTGAACTTCCTACCATCCTTTTATCAAGCTCAATTCAGACTTTGATTTAAGTGTTGCACAGTGGTTCTGAAGTCCGATTTTTGCTTTGCCACACTGAATCAATTCCACTATAATGCTTTCCAAATGTCATTGGAATAGGAAAAAGACAATACTGTTAATAATGTTCCATGAACATTCAAGTTATAACATAAGTGATTTATTGATTTGTTACAGACAAAAATGAAGAATTGACGGAATAATATCAGATGTTATAAAGTATATTTTATTTAGTTGTACATCAAGAGGGTCATAATAGTGAACTTGAATTGGGAACAGCTCATATATGTGCATCTCAATCCAGAGGTCCCACATAACTTTATGCAGTGTGAATCAGGCTCTTAATGAATAGCTGTGGGAGGAATATAATGATATTTCACTGATATAACTTGTGTTAGCCGTTTACAACCTTGTCTTTCTCCAGGGGTAGGACTAGAGACTAAGACGACATCTCACACAAAGTTATAGGACAAAGGCAAAATGTATATTCCAGGATCACCATTTAAAGGGGAATACTACTCAATTTTAGAATTCTCATAGGTTGTTTTTTGGCCAGATCAATCAGAACTCTTACAAAGACAGAAAATGTGTCTCTAAAGAAGGCTATAATATGTGATATCACTGTACAGCCTAGAGCTGTTCCATTGGCAGGGAATTGGATTCTTAAGCATTAGTTTAATTCATACAATTCCTATTTCTAATATGAATTCAGAATTTTCCTCAGACATAAGACTGGTACTGTATATTTGAAAGATGGAATTTAGGGGGATTTATATGCCTGAACCAAGTCATATAAAGTTTTTTGTATATATGTCCCTATATTGTTCAAACACACTAGTTACGGCTACAGTTAGTTGTGTAGTGTTAGATTTACAGCTATACTTACATAGTCACACATGCCATTTGATGGATGCTTTTATCCAGAATGCCAAAATACATTTTTATTATGATAGCTCCTAGTGGGAATCAAACACCTAACTGCTAGTGACATGTTCTGCCCATTGAGTTACACAGGGCCACATTTACAGTTACATTAACAGTTACATTGAGTTCCAATTAAATTTGCATGGACTTGGAGTTACAGTAAACATGTATACAGATTGGAAGGTCTTAATACTGGATTCTGTCTGTTTTTAGACAGACAAGGAGAAGCTGACATGTCGAGACCGCCTCCCTGCATACATGACCAACATTGTCATGATGCTGCTAATGGTGAGAAGAACATTGATGCTTATATTTTACCTAAAGTCTATAGTTGACATGTGGATGCATTAGATAATTAGATAGACAGAGCAATTTCTGAATTTCACTGAATTTCAGTGCTTAATCTTTTATTGTACTCAATGACCTCTGTTCCCAAAGAAGGTTCGACATCTCTCTCCCTATATGTCTCTCTCATTGTCAGATTGGTGTTACATTTGCCATTGTGTTTGGTGTGATCCTCTATCGGATCTCCACCAAAGCGGCTCTCCATATGAGCTCCAACCCAATCACACGGAACCACGTACGACTGACAGTCAAAACCACAGCAGCCATCATAAACCTGGTGGTCATCCTCATACTGGACGAAGTATATGGGGCTGTGGCAAGATGGCTGACTGTGTTAGGTGAGTAGGAGTCATGTATGGGACACTGAGGGCTTATATGGTGTGTGGTGGGGTGTGTGTGTGCATGCATATGTGTGCATGCACACATGTTGGCACGATTTACCATGCTGTGGCAGTAGGTGGAGATTTATTACATGTCTGTGATCATACTGATATTGGACAAGATGTGTGGACTATTTCTATGAATGAGGTGTGTGGCGAAATGGTTGACTGCTTATGGTCAGTATTGACTTGTAGGAGTAGTGCAACAACAATATTAACTACTTTTCATCAACAAAGTGCTGAAAAATAAAATCAACCAGCAATGGATTATTTGTTTGTCCTGTATTTTTTTCCAGAGGTTCCAAAGACAGACAAGAGTTTTGAGCAACGACTCATCTTCAAGACCTTCATTCTCAAATTTGTCAATGCTTTCACCCCTATCATCTACATTGCTTTCTTCAGGGGAAGGTTAGTAGCCTAAGCCCACACCTAAAACCCCTAACACCTAATTGTGTTGCTTGTGCTTCTTCTACAGCCAGCTTTCTCTCTTTCTTCTAACACCTATTAAAGGTCATTTTAAATGTGCATATTTATGTGTTTTGATCCTGTTAACCCTCTAGACCACAAACCACACTCTACTGTACTGTAACCCCTTATTACACCTAAAAAATCACAAGTGAAGTGGTACAAATAACACAGGCAGTGGTCTACTAAGAAAAATATGGACTGATGGACTGATTCTTCACCCTATTCTCAACTGCCTAGACGGCAGCCTCGTCTAGGCATCTTCTGCTGAGAAATAAGGAGCATCAGGAGAAGGTGAGTGCTCTTCCAACTCTGATCTCAGCAGCCCTTTTGAGGCTGCCAAGGAATAAACTGAGTGGAGACAGCTGCTGGGGCTCATCAGGAGGAGATTGGCATCAGCTCTGGCTCCTGGGTTGAGCCCTGTGGAAAGGCCCTGCCTTCACATGCTCACCTGGCTAGAATTCCCAGGGTTGGGCTGGCCAGTTGTAGCTCCACTGCTGGGGGCGCTGGGCTTCCTACATATGTTCTCTGATGATCGGGGTGACATGGTTGAATCTTTCCCTCATTTCCTGGACATGCTCCACCAGGGTGTTGTGTGGAGATGGTAGCTGCTCCCAAGCCTCCTTAGCAATATCCAGCAACTGGGGTGCCGCCAAAACAGGAGCTCAAAGGGGAGGAAAACCAGTGTAAGCTTGCAGTATAGCGAAGTGAACATGTGGAATCATCAGATCCCAGTTGTGCCCTTATCTACCACCTTCCAGAGCATTCTGGCACATGTTGGCCAGGGAGACAAAGGGGGTTCCCTGGTCAGTGATGAGGTCCTTGAGTATCCCCACTCTGGATGACAGCAGGACTAGCTTGTGGGCAATGGCTTTGGATTTGGCCTTCTTGAGGGTTACCTCGTGGCATAGTCAACGATGGTGAGAAAGTACCGGTGACCCTTGGTCAGCTTGGGAAGTGGCCCTACCAAGTTCATGCCGATTCTCTTGAAGGGGATGTCGTTGATGGGCAGAGGAACCAGGGGAGCCAGGCAGTTTACCATATTGTTTGTTTTAGTTTTTGTTGACCCAGTGGTTTATGGGTCAACAAAAAACAACATTTTTTCTACTGCTGGCTGCATGGTGCATTTCTACTGCTTCAGGTTGCTTCAGGTTGTTTTCTGATCAAAAAACACTGCATTTTTCTCTCCCAGAATACACTGGAAAGAATTGCCTGGTCATAGTCACCTCACAGGGGACAGTAGTCACCTTCTTGCATGAATTTTTTCACAGGCATTTTCTGAAATTTCATTTTTGCCTTGAGCCCCATTTCTGAACCTGCTTTTTATCCATCCAGACTCATCACTCTATAAAGATGTGTTGAAATTATGCAAGTGCTGTTATACCTTACACTTACATGAATGTGCTGAAATACGTACTGTGCGTTTAAACCTGTTACAAGTACAACACATTTTGTGTCGTTTTAAAACATTCAATCAAATCTATATAATTTCAACAAATCTATTTTCAGATTGACACTTTATACCCAATGTTCTTTTCATTTTCCCCAAAGGTTGGTTGGCAGACCAGGCAGCTACCTATATGTGTTTGAGTCGTACAGAATGGAGGAGGTAAGGCCTACATCCTTACAAACAAATTGCATCCATGATTAAATTATTGTTATACAACATTTGTTTCTGACCATGCATTGTGATTGAACAAGAGAAACTGCTGGTGCTGAAACCCTATTGTTTATGTTGGGATTCTTCTTCTTTTTCTGCCTTAAAACAATCTGTACCTCAGAGACCATAAATCCTAGAGCAATCAAATTTGATGGATAGTTTCAAAAATTTCCCCTAATAATCAGAATTTTCCTCAGATTCCTTGGCTCAAGTTGAGCCAGTCTCAAGGAATTTTTGCACACATCATATGGACTTCCTAGATTACAGCTATTACCTAGCGTTTTGAAAATCCAACATGTTTGGCTGTGGTGCAAAAAAGTGAAGTGAAGTGTAATTCCTAAAGGCTATTGCTTGATGTTGCTAAGGATAATGGAGAGATACAGCTGTGTGTCTGCATAACAGTGAAAACTCATGTTTTGTCTGCATGTGATATACCCCAGGGGTAGCATATAAATGGAGAATAATATTAGGCCCAGGATGGACCCCTTGGGGTCGAATTATATTCTCACTGTCAAGTCATTTGACCCATGCTACATGACCTGGGTTCGCCAGTGGCTACATTAAAAGTCCTTTCTTGCAGATAAGTGTAAAACCTATTTGAAACAGAATGCCCACCCATTGTTTAAGACATTCAATAAAAGTCAAATGAGCAATGGTGTAAAATGCACTGCTGAGATCTAAAAGAACTAAAATTATTAGGAATTATCTGTATCAGCAACTAAAAGTAGATTGTTCATTGCTTAAAGTAAAGAAGCCAGCCTGTAAAGAAGCACAGTTTCTGTGCTATGACAAGCTCTGAAACCCGACTGAAACTCAGCATTTGAAGCTGTCCACCACTACGCCTCCCTCATGGCCCGTTAGTCTAAGCTGCTTGAGGTAGGAGTAACCTGGGAGAGAACAATAGCACCTTTTTTTTTTAAGTTTCTCCCATAAAGTTGACTCAATCAACTTCATATACATGTGTGGCGGGCTGGGAGGAGGGTGGGTGAGGCTAAGCCTGGATCCAAGGGAGAGGTGAGTTGGTGGACTGCCTCTACCTTGGATCCGGGACCGGCTGCGGGCAATTAAGCCTGATTGCAGCCGGGCCTTTTTAACGAGCGTGTGGATGTGCGAGCGAGAGGGACTCGTCAGGGTGAGAGACTGGCGAGGTGTGCGTATGGAGCCGACGGGGATGGAGGATCCAGTCGGCTGTAGGAGTGGAGACCAGAGAGCCAGCAGCAGCCGCGTCCAAGCGGGGTCCGCGGCGGAGGTG
>CABFOQ010000111.1:27818-52665 GCA_900660455.1 Gephyroberyx darwinii | reverse complement strand
TTGGTAAACATTAACATATAACAATGAATTTCCTGGACCTACTGAATCAGTATTTACCGTATTATTTAGTATTTGTGTGGGGTTGACCTATGTACAATATATTTATTGAGAATGTAACTTAAATCCTCGCCTCAGTAATCAATATGGTCTTTTTCTGGGGTTTACAAGATTACCTTATATGCTTTGATGTAAACTTTCCATAAACATGTGACTTCCAGTCTAATGTAACTTACCCTGGTTCTTACCAGAAGCCACATCAGATACAGCTAATTAGGCAGACAGCGAGACTCACAGTGTATGTGTGTCAGAAAGAGAGAGAGAGAGAGAGAGAGAGAGAGAGAGAGAGAGAGAGAGAGAGAGAGAGAGAGAGAGAGAGAGAGTGAGAGAAAAGGAGGAGTGAGAGAAAGGGAAAGAAAAGAGAGGGAGAAAAAGAATCATTACTCATTAAGTGACGAGCCAAGTTCTCCTCAGCACTCGTTCTGGTACATAGACTCACACACGCACACACTCAAAAACACAAAGCAGAAGTGGAGAAAGACAAGGGGTTTCAGGCGCCACATTTGGCTATGGCTCAGGGCTCTGACAGCAACGACACAAGTTACAACAAGTCCCCATCACCTGGAAGCAGGCCGGTAAGTGTGCTCTTCGCTTTACTCTCTCAGCTATGTACATTCAGGGTTACATCACATTTTTACTGATAATTTCTGAATATATAAATAAAGCTTTAAAAAATTGAAATCATAAGGTTGCGAAATATCAAATCTTCAAATGTGATTGGGTACAGTGTTTCATGCAGGTTTGCATGGCAGTGATATATTGTAGAGATACTAGTTTTATCTCTCTTGGTTCTTTTCACACTTGCTCTGGGGCTTTCGCATGCACACATGGGCTCGTGGCATGACTCGCTTTAGTGTAGGCATTTGTGAATTGCGAAATGTATCACTTGTCCAAGTAGTAGGGATATGGTCATTTGTTTTGGAAGCATCAACCTGTGAATGGTGTGAGAGCTGTCAGAGACAGAGAGTGTGTTAGAAATGTACTTTTCTGTTTATGTGGGATATTGCTCATCATCATCCCACTTTGTGTGCTATAAGTGTGCTGAATGGTTTCATGTGTGCCAATCAAAGTTGCACATTGCAACTCCTTTCTTGCTAAAAAGCATGTTGAAAAAACATTCAGAAGCTATGTTTTATCCATGTTTAATACTGTGAGCGTCACATTAGTCGGATAAAGCAAATTATTAGTAGCGTTACTTCTTTTTGCAACACATTTCAACTTGGCAGGAGTTGGGATGAGGATGATTGGATAGGTTTTTAGATGGTCTGTATATACGTTATTCAGCACAGCATTAATGGAAGATATGGAAGACGTTACACAATCAATGAAACATTCAATGAATTACTATCTCTTTGGTGCACAACTGACTCAGCATTTTGGCTATGCTTAGTTATTGTGATACCGCAAAAACGTAGTGTTCAGGACATGAAACAGGGTGGGCTCTGAACTTAACTGATGACTCAGCCACTCCCCAACCCAACCCTTCCCATTAAGCGTGATGTTAAGCCCATTTATTTCAAACTGTCATTTAAACAGATTAGACTTAATGGCCACTGACATAAACCACAATAGTCATATCAACGGTCTTATACGTGCTGTTTCGCCTGAAACAACCAAAAGTCTGGCATAGTCATTTTTTCAGGTTTGAGATACTTTATGAAAGAATATCTGCTTGCTGCTTGATCCTTAGGTCATTGCATAAACATGAACTTTAAGCCTTTGTTTTTTTGTTAGAGCTCCTCAGATGATGCAAAGAAGGTGATGCGGAGGGAGAAGAATCGGATTGCTGCTCAGAAAAGCAGGATGAGGCAAACTCAGAAGGCTGACAGTCTACATTTGGTGAGGAAACCTTTTTGGGCATGAGCTTTTAGGCATGGAAAGGAACACGATTTAAGTCTAACATACTCTAAGTCTAAGTATTTCATAAAATATTTGACCAAGAAACACCTAAAGTGAACACATAGTTCCACGAGTGCATGGCTAACAAAGTTGCGAAGTTGGCAGGTGAAAAGACACCGTTTTGGCTTTACAAAACATCCATCTCAACTGCCCAAGCTCCAACTCCACCACGGATATGCAAACTTCACTGTCTTGATCCGTTTCTAAGCACTCGTGCAGTTCTTCTGAGATGCACAGAATTGATTTTGTACTATATTTACAAGATGCTACCTGACCATGTGGTGATGTGTCATGGCTTCTGTTGAGCTTCACACTTGGACGCTTCTCTATTTGCAGAAGCCTAAGGAATAAATTATCACGTGTGGGCATCACTCCCTTTGCAGAAGAACCCAGCACTGGAGATTATTGTACTGAATCAATGTATTAAAAGTGCGCTTGAAGCTTTTGTTCGTTGCTCCCATTGTTCTGCTTTGTAGCTTGTTGCATGCAATGGGTTGTAGTCAACGCTAGAGCTCACACTTTCATTAGAAACTTTCTATTATTTTACTAGGTACATGGTAAGGCTTTGAGTCACCAACTTTCGCTAACATTTAAAAGAAGAGTGCAAGCATTTCTTCTTTTTCTATCGACAAACATCCTGCTCTATTGGTAGCAATATTTATCAATGGGATGGTGCTGTTGAGGACATTTTCAAACCTGTTAATTCAGTAGGTCTTTGCACAATGCCATCACCATCAACAAGTATTTATCCTGTGAACACATTTCTGGCATACAGTATCTCTCGCTGCTGTCCCTTCTTTCACTCACTCATATTTGCACATACTGACCTAGTATTCACTCCCTCTATAACTTGAGGATTCAACGAAAAATAATTACTGTTCTCTATCAACAAACATCTTACATCATTCTTCCTTTGATCTTTATCAGATGAAGTGAAAGGATTGTGGTGTCACTGACATTCAAACAAACCCACATTGTAGTTATCATAGAACCAGTGTTGATGGTTTGAAATGATTTCGCCTGAACAGTATCTTGAACGTTATCCATTTCTTTGAGCCCTGTCAGAGTGACAGAAAACACCAGGGGAGCACAGAGCATACTTTGTGGTTTTGGTTTCATCGTCTCACTTGATAAACAGGAAGGTGAATTTTCCCTCTCTATGGCACTAGGCCTATTTCCTGTTTCTTCAGTAGTATTTTTTTCTTCAGTGTAAATGAGCTTCAGATTGTAGGTCGTGGGCAGGAGGGGAGAAAAAGCTAGTCACTTCTGGTAAAGAGCTGATAGCAGTGGGCTGTATTTGGCTAAGTGACGCAAATACAGGGGTTTGCCCAAAATGTCTCTTGACAGTAAGGCCCTATAGCTCAGTGTTGTAATCTCTGGCCATGGTGTGATGACCTTTTGAGTCCCCAAGTGGAAGATTTCTCCCCTGCTATTCCCACACCACAAAGAAAAACTGCTATCACCCACTAACTTGCAGTTTGCGCTACCAATCCTTTCTCAAAGCTGCAATAATCAGTAGGTTTTTTTGCTCTGTTTTGGAACTTTTGTACACCTGGACCACAATAACAGGTATCCAATTACTCAACCAACGTAGTGTAACATTATCTAAAAATATAATGGCAGATTTAATACGTGGCAGATTTGAGACCATGGTGTCTCAGTGACAGTTTAGTTCGTCATTAGACATTGACTATAAAGTTTGAGTTTGAATGAAGATCCATAGGCTGATGTTAAAGGGCAACAACCTACTGCCTGTATCCATTTTATGTTGTGGTAATCCAACTTTAAAGAAGAGCACAGACTTTTGGGGAAATTGGCTTGTTGGTCAACATATCTGTCCTGTGTGTCCGTAGGCAACTAACATTATCTAATTTTAGAAGATTAATCCAGAGTTCTTGTATTTTTTCTGCCAATTCTCTCATCAAATAAGTAAGTTGACCAATGGGCCAATTCCCCAAAACGTCAATGGAGTCGTTTAAGGACCTTACTGTGAGACCAAGGGGATAACACATTAATTGTCATAATGAAGGACAAGTTTGCTCAAATCTCATTTTACTGTCTGTTTTCAGGAGAGCGAGAACCTGGAGAAAGAGAACGCTGCCCTGAGGAAGGAGGTGAAGCGGTTGACAGAGGAAGCCAAGTATCTCTCCTCTGTGCTAAGCAGCCATGAGCCTCTGTGTACTGGCCTGGCCCCACAGACACCAGACCTCCTCTACCCTCCACATCACAGCAGCTATCACCACCAGCACATTGCTGTACCACACTACCAGCACTGACCTGACTGACTACTGAGATGGCTGAAGTTGTGCTGCGAACGATGACTGACCTCAATGGAGAGTGATTGACTTGGAGGACAGAGATATTGCCTATAGATGTTAATCTTTGTTCAGGTTTTATTCAACAGTTTACATTTTTTTAATGGGAAAACTGATCAAGGAGTAACACGTAGGGCTAGTGTATCAAATAGAATAGTATACCAAACTGGTTTTGGGATTGGAACAGGCAGCAGTATTCAAAACTATTTATTTTGCTTCTGATCATCTATTTGCTTATATCTGATAAATATCAGTGATCTCCATGTAAAATTGTATGGTTTGGAGGGTAGAATTCTGACTTTTGAAGTAGTCTATGTTTACATTAAGAGAACAAACCAACCTATGTTAGGGTGACTCAGAAAATATTTTTGTAAATTGCTTTTTCTAGTGTGATGGAGAGCACCTTTGTCAATCTCAAGTGTTATCTGTTAGGTTTTTTTTTTAAATTGAAAGTGATGTTTTTATTTTCTTGTGTTATTAATGTGTTATAATCTATTGTGTGTAAATGTAGATTGATAATGCTCAGGATCTTTTGTAAGATTTGTTGACACAAATGGAATGTAAAGTCAAGTTCCTGCATGCTTAGGTGAGCCAAAGCTTGACGAAAAGGAAATGCTTGCTGATAGAGACTGACCATTCAAAGGGTCTTTGAGTTGACTGTGGAAAACATTCTGTAGTGGTGATAGCTATGGACAATGCTGATTTGTAAGAAGACCCAGCACAGATATTTATTAAATGTGATGCCTTACAGGCGATCATTTATGAACTACAAAGGGCCAAACGTTTTCACTGATTTTCCACAGACACTGTAACCTTTTGTGTCCTAAATGAGAGAGTCAAGTCCCCCTGCTTAAACATATTTCTTTGTCAAGACAGCAGGAAGGGTGAGAAATGTGCTGTAAAAGAAGAATACATGGGACAGAGCAGCTAAATGTTCTTTGATGAGCATGTCCCTAGATGGCACTGTTTACCAGAAAGAGAGACTCAGCTGTAAATGAATATTTTTTTTGTCATTGAACACATTTGAGGCGTCTAACTGATTCACCACTTTGTCAGTACCATTCCATTGTGTTAGTGGACAAAGCAAATGACCAAATGTCTTGAATGTTTTGAAGTGCCAATACTTTATTGTACTTGAACAAAGTTGAAACAAATTGGTCATCGCCTGCGTATATGCCTACATCTGACAAATCCATGAATAGTCTTATCACAGAAAAATGACAGTCGTTGATAGAAAATGTTAAATAAAAACATGAAAGTTGTTCCGATTTGCAGTCTTTACAGCATGACTCTGTTCAGAAACCAGAGAGGGGAGGTTAGAAATAGACTCCGCCCTGGAAACAGCTCTTCTTCTCGGCTCCCCAGGCAGTTTGAGGTTTGAGTACAAGAGTCACGGGGGCTCGTACCACGTGTTGACGCAAAACTGGCGTTCAAGCTAGAAAACTGACTTGGCGCTACGACGACCTGAGCGGGCACATTCATACATTACATTATCTGTAACCCTAAAGTCTTTGCATGGGCTTTGAGCGTAAGTAGGTCACTCAAGCCAAATTCAGGCCAGTGCGAAGGACACGCTGCACATGTTGGAGGTGGTGAAGGCTCATTGTTAGTTTAATAACTATTCTGACAAACCATAGTTAGTAACCACTTAAAGGTAGTTTACAGTTGCCGTAGCCTATAGTCCGGTCACTGAAGTGCAATAGGAAACTTTTAGCCTCTATGAGTAGCCTATATGTGTAGCCTGTTGAGGAGCAATAGTTTAATATGACCTTAAAACAAACACTGGGTGATACTGAAATCAACGCGAATGAAAACACGACGGATTTAGAGAATCATGTAATGATTGATCGCGGTGAAGCCGTGGAGCGCACCGAGCCACAGAGCCTGGTGGATGAACCGACACAACCCACCCGTCTGTACAAACGGCGCTGGCTTATCGTCTTCCTATTCAGCTCATATTCTCTGTGCAATTCTTTCCAATGGATACAGTACGGGATAATCGGCAACATTTTCATGAAGTTCTACAACGTGGACGCCTTCGCCATAGACTGGATGTCTATGATCTACATGTTGACTTACATTCCGTTCATATTCCCGGTGACCTGGCTCTTGGACAAAAAGGGGCTCCGGGTCATCGCGCTTGTGGCCACTGCGTTGAATTGTGCAGGGACATGGATTAAGGTGGCCAGCGTCAGACCCAACCTGTTCGCTGTTACCTTGCTCGGGCAGTTCTCCTGCTCGTTTGCTCAGGTGTTCATCCTCGGGATGCCGTCAAGGATAGCGTCGGTGTGGTTTGGTTCAGAGGAGGTGTCCACCGCTTGCTCCATCGGAGTGTTCGGGAATCAGGTATGTTGCAAAAAGCTCTTCCAAGGTAAACAGTAACGGCACATCTACTTGATCACTGACTGATGTAATATATCACTGGAAAACCTATTTCCCATATCGCACTTGACGTCTCCGTGTATACATCTGACAGGTTGCGTAATTACGCACACTCACTCAACCACAACACCTCCCGTGGACGCCCCCAACCTTGTTAATGAAAAAAGTTGATAGATCAGTGCCATCAGTGTGTAAGAACACGTGCAAAATTGCACACTAGTTTGTGCACTGTTTGCTGAAAAAAACGCATGGGAACAATCTTCATTAGACCAGCATGGATATGCAGTCGAAATCCAGCAGGTTTAATACCTTTATAAATTGCATTAACACACAGCCTGCTTTGTTCACAGCTTGTTCATCCAAAGCATGGAATTGTACATGATTTGATTTGGTACACAAAGCAAAATATTTTAAATCTTCTCTTTTCCATGCCGACAGAATGCCATTATTTGGAATTTGCCATTTATTTGAGTACATAGTACATAACGTTCAACACACAGTATTGTAAGGCTTTTGTAAATTGTAAGTTGACTTTTGACAGATTATGATGTTCAGTCATGATGTGTGTTCTATATTGTGGCTCAGACACCAGAAATCTGTAAAGACAATTTATAGATTCCTTGATCAGTTCCTAACCACATTGTCCTACGAGCAAGAGAAGAGCTTCCTCAGTTGGAAGCATATGCCAGTGACTCATGAGGCAATGTGAGTTTAAGATAGTGTCGGGACAATACAAAGATCAGTTAAGCTTTGCCCTGGTTAAGGTAGACATACAGAAAATGTATGTCTACCTTAACCTCCTTCACACTTTTTCACTCACTCCAACTCACTCACTCAAAGCTATTAATTATCCCTGAGGCCACATTATTGGCCAAGAGCAACTGGCAACAGGATTTGTAGCTCTGAAAATGTGAGTGCTGTAGCTTTGCATGTCAACGTTGTGTGATTTCATTAAGATTCAAAACTGAGATTTATACTATTTACACTATACAAAAAGTTTTAAAAGTTTCAAACTTTCAAAAGTAGTTTCAAGCTTTCAAATTTAGCCTTAAGCCTTTGAGATGTGGCATAGATTTCATTCCACACTCTGGAGCAACACAGGGTCTTTTGATCAAGTATCAATAAATAAGAAAATCCTATGACAGATTTACTACAAATACAGACTTAAAATTGCTGTTTCCAGATTGAATTTAAAACTCTAATGAAATGGTGCTCTGATTGCTGATTTATTTATATTTAAACAACAAAGTTTTTCCATATTTTTCCTGACTTTTAATATTCTGGTGCCTTTTATGTGCTTAATCACAAATAGGAAATAGGAAAACTGAAGTTCAGGCAGTATCCATCCACTGTTGGATTGGAAGCATGATTTATATAAGAATATATAAGAAAGTGTCATATGGCCTGCTGCTACAAAAGAATAGGCTTCCAGCTTAAAACATTAGAAGCTCATTCCTATTGTGTAGAAGAGATTTCCCCTCAATAGCTGTTAAGTGATGAAGATTATTAGAACCAATATGTTTCTAACTTGCCACCTTTGATGACTTTCTCTTCAGACAAGGTTAAAAACCTCACTCACAACTGTCCTTGATATTAACACTATAGTGTTGGACTGTGAATAAACTCCAAGATATTTAGGTATTACCTTCAGAGATGAACTGGCCATAGATGAACAATACAAAGGACTATATTAACCTACATCACCTCTGAGGTTCGGTCACAACAACCCATAATCCCATCCCCCAAATCCACTGTGCATTCAAGTGATTTCACGAGAGACAAGGTGCCTGTTATTTGCACACCGAGCTGAGAGGTAATAGAGGTCTAAGTTGGTAGGAGTGGTTTGGGTAGAATTGGAAAATTCTCAAATATTAGCATCACATGACATGGGCGTCGGAGACAATAAATACCAGAACAACGTCGAGACGTGAATGGGTTGAGGACAGTCAGGCACCCCATCACACATCACACTGGCAACACTGGCTGGAGTGGCTGTCGCTCTCCGGCTCATCTGAGTGTTTACAGTTGCAGCCCTCAGGACAGCAGGCTAGACCCCACATTTTCAGGGGAAGGCTTCGGGAAAAGGATTCAATGCATTCAGACAGATAAATTGTAAGACCTCTCACGACTGTTCCACGGGCTCACTCTAAGACTGCTGAAATGCCACAACACAAAGCCATGAAAGGCAACCATGCAGATTCTGAACTTGGTGGTGAAGAATGGTCTCGGTCCACGGCTGCAAAGAATCTCACTCCAGGCCTGGTGTCTGTACAGTGCAATCCAGGACCTTTAGGTAAATCTATCTCTATTGGTTCCTGGTTAAATGTTGAGGCTTCATGCGGTGACCGGGCAGGACTGGTCCCAAAGGCTGAGACCAAGCTTTACCACCGTCGCTGGGTCATGCTGTTTCTCTTCGGTGGCGTCTCAGCCAGCAATGCCTTCATGTGGATTCAATACGGCATCATCAGCAACATATTCATGCGCTTCTACAACATTGACTCTATGGCCATTGACTGGCTGTCCATGATCTACCTGCTCACCTACATCCCACTCATCCTCCCTATCCTGTGGCTCCTGGACAACAGGGGCATCCGGGATGTTGTGCTGGTGGGCTCAGCCTTTAACTGCATTGGTGCATGGATAAAAATCGGAAGTGCAGGCCCCGACCTCTTCCCAGTCACTTTTTTTGGCCAGTTTATGTGTTCAGTAGCCACTGTGTTTGTCCTGGGTATTCCTTCTTACCTGGCCTCAGTGTGGTTTGGCCACAGGGAGGTGTCCACTGCCTGTTCCATCGGAGTTCTGGGAAACCAGGTTTGTCTGGATGTCTTGTCCATGTCCTTTTTAAATATCTACGTCTCCCCCAATGTCCATAAAGTGAGGCATGACCAGTGTATACTGACAAACAGTCTGACTGCTGTTTATGGGTGTACAGGGCTGGACTGAATGTCAGTCATATACAACTTTCAGCACCTTAGTGTGAGAATCCTGGGTTAATGATGTTAATTGTTTGCTGAAACCTTCTGATCATGGTTTGTCTCTGTATCAGTATTCCTAATTTAAAGTAATTTAAACCTAAACCTCCAAAAAAAACAATTGTTTTCTGTCCTGTGTTGAATGTTTTTATGTTTTCAAATGAAATTTTCAAAAGTTTTCAAGTTTAACAGCAGTATGATTCAATAATAATAATGGCTGAATAGCATTTGAAAATTTGCTACATAGGAGAAAATGTAACATGATGTATGTCACAAATTTGCCACACATACACTTTCCCATTTGTCAGTCATTTTTGATCAGCATGTCAGAGGAGGATTATTCCAGGATGTTCTCAAAAGGCCAGTTTGTTCAATGGCTACAGGCATGGTGAATTCTGTCCTTACCCTGGTTACTCAAATAATCTGGTTTTGGGTTGACACATGTATATGTCATAACTCAACTATACTTTGATTATGAGAAACCCTGTTAAAATGACTGGCTTACTCTGATATTAAATGGGTTACTGGGTTGCGCATGTACATATTTTTCACTTTTTGCCCTCTGTGCAAACTCAGACTTGCTGCCATCATCAATAAGTTTGTGGGGGAGAGTGCACATTCAGCAACAACTACATCCTGGCATTTTTGACATTTCATGTCCATGATTGTGAAAAGTATAATTGCCTGTAATACCAATTTATTTGTCAGGAGCAGCAAGATTGCACACATTACCCTTGGGTTCATAGTTGTTTTTTTTTCCCATTTATGAGAAGCAGCAACTCTTCCTCAACTTTTTTGCTGGTGGTGGACCATCCTATCTGTGGGCGGGATACCACAGGTTGACAGGAATATTCTGATAATTGGTTTATTCACACATTCCTAGAAATATTGATCAATTCTAGTCATCTGAACATCAACATCAGCCTATTTATACCTAGTCAAATACACTAATACTCATCGTGATACAAGTACAGAGAAAAAGAGAGACCCAGGGAGAGAGGGAGAGCATCAGTGCAAGTGGCACAAGAGTAAGGGGGTTTTGTTGCCTATCGTAATGTCTGTCATGTGGGGATGAAAAATGTAAATTGAATCACTGTTAAATATTTCTTCAGCATTACTTACAATACGCTGCTCATACTTCAACTTTTAGACAGTATTTCCATTTTTAAATCAAAAGAATAAAATCAATTGTAAAGTGAAAATGCTGTAAAAGATATTTAATTGCAACCTAGTGATTTAAGTTTGAACATATTGCAGTTCTCAATCTTGGTCCTTGAGTACCACCGCCCTGCTGGTTTTAGGAAATCAGTGGCATTGTTAAACACTGGCTTTTGTGTGTGTGTGTGTGTGTGTGTGTGTTTTCTTTTAGCAACTGTGATTTCATATTATATGAAAGAATTGATGCACTACTTGATGTATTAACCATCTGTGTTCCTTGTCTTACAGCTGGGTATTGCCATTGGGTTCCTAGTGCCGCCTATCCTGGTGCCCAATGTGGACGACATGGATGAGCTGGCTCACCACATTCATGTTATGTTCTACATTACAGCAGGAGTGGCCACCTTCCTCTTTATCCTTGTTGTCATTGGTAAGATGTTTACCTGAAAGAGTAATTTATTCTCTTTTAGCAGTTGCTTGTAATTAATTGCATAAAATGATTCAAAAGTGATTTTCAAAATACACAGTGGATTTTTATGAATATGGAGAAAGAGATAAAATGAAGCAGCCAAGTGTGGAAAATGAATGAAGTGGGCATCAATTCAGCCACAATGCTGTTTCTAGCCTTTTTGTGCTTTCCTTCAAAACACTTCAGTTTCTGTTTTTTTATTGTCTGGGCCTTTTTTGTTCAGTCTGAATGGAATTCCTTATTCAGCAGGGGAGATGGTTGTAATTTACAGCAGTCCTGGCTCATGACAAGAAGCAGCATTCAGTAGACAAGAAAGAGAGTGCTGAGCTGCACGTTCATACCAAGACAAAACTTTCCCTCACGGGGAGATCGAAAAACAGAAGTGATGTCAGGAGAAACACAATGAAACATGTGAAACACAGTGTTTCAGTTTCCTGAAAACTCCAGTATGGTTTTGTACAGTGCACGTTAGTCTCAGAGAGTCTGGTGTTTTTGTTATACTTTTTGCGCAACAAATGTTAGATACGAGACCTATGTCTAGAAGAGATCTAAAGCTTAATTGAAGGAAGTGGCTTATGAAATGGCATGCTGCAAACAGGATATGAGTTCCTGCCTCTCCCATACAACAGGAACAATCTTGCTGTGGAGGAAGTTACAGTCATATGCCCAGTCTACAGGAGGAGTAAACCATGTCATAAATGTGCAGTACTCTACTGTGGAGGGCACTGGGCCCGGGAGGGACAAGGCGGATGAAAAAACCGTTGTCCTGTAGGCGCAGGGGGAGGGTCTGGCTGCTTATAAGCATTCTGAAACACAAAAGGATGCTTGTAAAGGCATTCCAGTACTACCATGCACAGCATTGGCTCACATGAGTGTCGTTGTTTGTATTGTCTATAGTCTCCTAGTTAATAGTGCACCTTAATGACTTCTATTTATTTGGGCAGAATCGGACATTGTGTACCTCTTGCAATCAACATGTGAATGTGTGTGTGTGGCTGTGTGTGTAGCTGTGTATGTTGTATGAATCTGACATGTTTATTTTTATATGGCCCTTCTTTTTATGTGACTTTTTATGAACCTGGTTATCTTAATTGTAGCGCTTTCTTCCCCTCTAATTACTGAGTTCTGTACTTTATCCCTTAATTTGTCTCATTATAGGATGTGCAGGCTTGTCCCCCTCTATTGGACAAGGGATGTGACTAATCTATGGCTGGCCTTTATGCTGTTCTTGCTTACTCCAACTTAATTCACACCATTTGGCCACACTAGTTTCATGAGATGACACACTCACACACACACTCTCACACACACACACACACACACACACACACACACACACGAATACACATACACACTCACACATGCATGCAAGATGCCATGCGTGATGGGTTGTCCTGCTGGCAGGGCCATCTGTGGCTCCTGAGTAATGGCCCTGGAACAGGCCTGTGAGTCAGGCATCCCAGGACTCAAGACTAGCCTAAACTGTATGTAAGAAAGATGAGACGAGAAGTTGGTATACTGCCTGTCTCTAAAAGAATTGGCAGCAAAAAAATAACCACCAGCCAGTTTGTGTTAAAACATAGTATGAGCATGCTATGTGATTTGGTTGAACGATTAGGGGGGGGCCTCAATGGATGCCATGCATGAAAAACTTGGTTGTAAAAAATCAAAAAATCAAACTCTGCAGTTCCCATGAATTACAACAAGCACACATAAAATACAGCTGAAAATGTATCAATTTTAAGTTATTAGCTTATTATATTTTAAATTCATGTCTACTCATAGACCAGCTGTATCAATGAAAAGCATAATTTATTAGGATTAGCAAGAACTGTTTACTCTACACAACTTCTCAGGTCAGATTACCCCGAGGGAAGCTGGCCTGCCACCAAGAACCACAAACACAGACATCTGCATTGCCTTGTTCCCCATGGGGCCTGGGGGCATGCATTCTCACATCATAGTTATAACCCCCAACGGTGTGAATCCTCTGGGTCGGAGACCGGCTCACTGTCTTTCAGTCTGAGGAAGGCTCAGTGGAGTGCTTATTCATGTCCTGCATATGTAGAGATGTATTGTGTTTGCTTTTGTGTATTTCAATCCAACAAGAAATCTTTACAGCCCACATTGGATGTATAGGATACATTATCAGTCTCTGTCTGTGAACCTGTGTGTGCGTGCCTAATTCAACCTGTTTGTCTGAAATTGGCTCTTTAATGCTGTTCGGGACGTTTGTGGGACCCACCTTTTGCTGTGGGTGTGTTGATGGGCACGGCCAGCGGTGGGCTAGGTTGTGGAAATCAAGGTGAGGCTAGTGGCCACTAGCCAGAGTGCAGGAAAGTCATAGCAGCAACAGCTACAGTGGCACAAAGCAGTAAGAGAAGAAAGTACAGCACAGCTAAACCTGCTACAGAACATCAGCATTGCTTTTCTTTATTTATTCCCTGCATTCACTGTCCTCAGCACCTGTGGTGGCTTTACAGATGCCGGTTACCTCAGGCTCAGGCTAGATGTCGTTTTAAGGTAGACAGCTCATCCAGATGAGTGTTTGCTCGTGAACTTGACCGACTGATGGTTAGGAGGGCGGGACTAACATTACACTTCCTGCCTCAAGGCGAAAAGTTGCATATTGTAGCTTTAAGTTAAATTAACAAAGTAATAACTTTATTTTAGCTATATTTGTGCCTGCTGCTTTTAACATTGTGTGATGTTCTTGTCTCCTTATGTCAGTTTTCCAGGAGCGTCCTGAGCTACCTCCCACTCAGGCCCAGGCCACAGCTCGTAGTATCCCACCAGAGCAGTACTCCTACACAGCCTCCATCCGCAGGCTGCTCCGCAACAAGCCCTTTATCCTCCTCATCATCACCTATGGTCAGTTGTCACTATTCTGCACAGTAATATGACAGTTTGTGTTTTTTATGGATTTGCTCTCAGAATAATGGAATATAAAAAATGCTCAGTTCAAAAAAATGTAGGGGAAAAGACTGCACCTTTGTAGACTTCTGAATATCCTCAATCACAAAAATAGATTTGAATGGTTTTTAATACACAGTTTTTAATACACACAGGTTTTTAATACACAACAGACAAAAGTGCTTTAAAAGCATTTAAAACTCTTCAGGCTTTGGTTTCAATCACTGTACTGGAGAGCTGACAGAGGAACAGCTGACAGATTTGCAAGAAAGTCTGAGAGTCACAGAGTAATAATGTTTCCTTATCTTATCACAGAATCTCATAAATGAGCATACGAGTTGTTAGTTATTCAAACAGTCATATAGATGAGTTTGTTTCCTGGAGGGGTTCAAAGTTTGTTAGTAGTCTGACAATGTTTGACAAATGTTTTCGATCGATTGTGCCAAGGAGCAACATTTTCTCAAGTGAAATTCTAGAATTATGAATGAGTTTCCTTATAAGCTGTTGCTATAGTTACCCAAGTCTCATTCCTCTGTCTGTGTAAATGGATACATTCATGACAGCTGTGAGCAGTTTTACTACCCCTGTTTCATGTCTCACTATTCACGTGTGAGTGTGAGTGTGAGTGTGAGTGTGAGTGTGAGTGTGAGTGTGAGTGTGAGTGTGAGTGTGAGTGTGAGTGTGGGTGTGGGTGTGAGTGTGGGTGTGGGTGTGGGTGTGTGTGTGTGGTCAATGCAAATGTGGCAACCCATGACCTCATGGGTTACCAGATAGCTGTGTAGAGTTCACTTTCAAATGTACCTGTGCATGTCATACTCTACCCCACTTGGCAGTATTTATGCTCCATCTGTCTCTGTCAGTTCAGTGAGCTATGGCTGGCGGTTCTGTAGCTTCCAGTTCTATTCATGTAACAGCCACATTTCCACACTAATGTTTTAATGCAAATAGTACAAATTAGAAACTAAATCAATTAACCTAATCCTAGACCAAAGCCTGTTAATCTTATTTTGGAAACTAGTCTGATGGGCTCCTTTGACTGCTCACATTACACTATTTCACCATCCACTCTGTAGGATGTAGGAAAGTATTTCTTCAATATTGTGAGAAATTTCCTGACAGATATAATTTGTGGTGTGCAGACTTTCCTTGACATTGTTTCCCTCCCACAGGACTGAATGTGGGTTGTTTCTATGCTGTTGGTACTCTGCTCAACCGTATGATCATCGACCACTACCCTGTAAGTCCGGCCTTTTGTGTATAGTATATAGGCACACACATATAGTTAAACACAACAATAGCAATACATTGGAGTCCAGTGCCTTTTAGCCCATTGTCTCAGCATTTCTTTAATGCCCAAGACTCTTTTCTTATAGTTCCTGTAGTTACAGACTTAGGTCTGTGAAAGTGGCAGGATGCAAAGAGTCCGTTCAACAATTTTATTTTCCATTAAAGCTACACTAGGCAACTTCACAAAGGATAACAAAAGGAAGAGAGAGGCAAAAGATCCATCATTGGTGAGTCCAGCTTCTTCTGGACGGAGGGCTTGCTCCCTGATTATTAGGAGACAGTTGTGTATTTCACTCATAAGTTTAGAGTTATCACTTCCTGTAGGTGGAAGTGTCCATACTAGACCCCAAAATTTAATTTGGACAAATGGGGAGACACTTTGGCGTCTCAATTAGAGCCTAATTGCGGCCCCACTTTGTGATTTAGGCAGATTTTTATGAAACAAATCTTTTTATGGTCCATTCATGAAATGCTATGATATGACACTAGATTACCATACATTTATTGTCTCGATGTAGTGCCTTATTCAACTCCTTAGTCCCCCCTTTTGAAATGAAGAGACCTGTCCTCCGTATGGTTGCATTCTTTCATTCATTGCCTTCTTGGAAATAGCCTATATTATGCAGGGTGTTAGACTGGAATGTCTTTAAAAGGCCATCTAAGGTCATAAGGGCACTAACCTCTGTCCAATCTTGTCCGACCTTTTAGGGGGAAGAGGTGAATGCTGGGAGGATAGGCCTTACCATTGTGATTGCAGGCATGGTTGGTTCTCTGATCTGTGGCATCTGGTTGGACAAAACCAAAACCTACAAGTAAGCCAAATATCTTCCAGGTGGTGTCATAAAGCTTGGATTGACAGTCCAAGGTTTATGACACCACCTTGTATACCAGTATTTTACAGTCCTTATCCAGCTATGCAAGCGCTGTTTTGTATCTTTATCTTTTGTTCTCAGCAGGCTTTGTTTGTTTCCTTTTCCCTTTTTCAGCTTGCTGTATAAATTGTTTAGTGTTTATCTGTACTTGGTGGCTGTTGTGTTGACTGTTGGGGCTCAATCTCTGTTTTCCCAGGTGCAGCATGCTGCTATAACACTGACCTTTCTGACCTCTTGGTCCTGCCTCATGGGCTCTCTGGCTGTGTATTGATAGCAGTATCCACCCTAGGGGGGGGGCTTGAATCAACCTCCAACCCCCCTTCTGTCCTCTGCTCTCTCCTAACCCGTTATTTATCAGGGTTGCCCTGCAAATGGAGGGATGTGTGCATGCTTGTGTACATGCAGAGACCTGTATTCACCACCACCCGGCTTTTTAGTCTAAGACAGACATTAATTAATGTCAGAATATCAATTCTCTATTCAAAAAGTCATTTTGAAATCTGATGTAAACAAAATCCTGCAAGATTGAATTCATTCTTGTTTGGTACCAATTATCTAGGATCCTATTTTTCACAGTTACTTGGTTAGACTTGAGGATTTTTGTTATCTGTAATTTTACTTTCAAATGCAATCTGCTAAACATTGTAATCAGTAATGTAATTGTAATCATTATGGACAACCCTTATTTCCCTTATTTCAAGATGCAGAAAAATGTGTTTCTGTTACTCTCTCATACAACCTAGAAATGTATCTGTAATAAAAATATCCCATGATTCACTAATACACTGGACTTATATAGCTTTTGCTGTTGTATGTTTGTGATTTCCAGACAGACGACCCTAGCGGTCTACTTCATGTCTCTGGTGGGGATGATCGTTTACGCCGTCACACTCAGTCTGGGACACCTCTGGGTGGTCTTCATCACTGCTGGAGCTCTTGGGTAAACTTCCTTTGCATCTTTTCCTTCCTTCCTTCCTTCCTTCCTTCCTTCCTGCCTTACTTCCTTCCTTGCTGTCTTCCTTCCTTCTTTCCTTCCTTCCTGCCTTTCTTCCTGTCTGTCTGTATTGTTCTATACTTTCAAAATTACCAAGTAATGTTTTATTTTATTTGTATTTCAAGGCTATGAATGAAAGAATATAATCTGCTGATTTTGTGTTTTCATGTTTTTCCTCATGAATATAATACTTTGGCACTTAATGAGTCTACTCTTTCTTGCAGTCAAATGAAAGAAAATTGGAATAATATGTACATTGCAATATATTGCCATATCAAATTACCATAATTACTTTGTGTACTTTGTGTGTAAGTAGCATCAAAAATACCTACATTTCATGGAGAATTAAATGATTGATTTTTCCTAAGCTATCCTATTCCTGTGTTACTATTGGCTCATAAAGGGGCTTGTTGCAAAGCACAGCACTGTCCGCACTACATATTTTAGGTTTTAGGTTACATATTGCGTAACCCTAGGCATTTTTTTCATGCCTAAATTCTGTTATGTTCTTTTCTCTAGAGATGTGTAGTGCAATATCTCTGTTGACATTTGGGACAATAATTTACAGTGGTGTTTATTTTATGGTCAACTTTGATTTGTTAAGCACACACACACACACACAGACACACACACACACAGAGAGAGATAGTAGCACCGAAGCTACAGCGTTGCCTTTGTGAACTAGTGTTCAGATATGTATAAGAGAGGTAATGCATGCTCCTTCTATTGGAAAGAAAAACCTAAGGATAGTGGCCATATGGCAAGTAAAGATGGAGAATCTACAATATAGATCACATACATCAAAGCCAAGTAACGTTGGGACAATGCATTAAAATACAGGTGATGTATGACTACATAGAAATATGACACTATCGGAAGCATTATAGGGGAAAAGGATCTACAAGGTTAATTGTATTTTGATATTTCTGACAACAGAATTATCCTAATATATTGACAACAGAACTAGTTGCTGTTATGAATCATGTCAGAATCAACACCTCTTCCATAGCACAGATTGGTCTCACAGATTGGGCTCAACCTTAGAGTGAAAACACACCTACATACTGCACCATACATGCACACATGCATGCCAAGCAGTATACAACAATCATGTGACTCAGGCTGAATCATCAAATAAGTACAAGCTTGTACTTCTTATCAGAGACAAGACTAGCCCCAGTTAGTCCCCGGTGGAATTCCTGGTATTTAAATGATAAAATTATCATTTGAGCATGCCTTATGCCGTGTTCATTTCATACCAGATTTACCATAAATATAGCCTGTTGACTGGGAAAAACACTTTCAGCCTCCTAGTGCTAATTACAACTAGGACACATGGGATTTATCAGCCATACAGCAATTCAGTTATGGTTTATTTTAAATTCATAAAAAAAATTTAACTTTAAAATTAAAATTAGATACATTTTTCATTATATATACACATGTGGCTGTGGTGTAAATGACACTGTCAGTGTTCTTCATAAAAGGCTTACCGATAGGTTAACTAGGCCGTATATTCGCTCGTATATTCGGATTCTGCTTCTCCTGCACATCAGTTTCCTCTTGGGAGAAGCTTTTGTGGTGGAGCCCCTCAGGACTGATCTCTTCCACCACTAGATTGTCAGAACGGCGTGGTGCAGAGCGCACTGTTTTTAAAGGAAAGGAAAGAGGTGATTTGAATGGTCATAGGCTCACCATGCCCACAGATTCCTCCTAATCCAACCCCGTTTCCAACTGTCCCGCAGGTGCCCCGCGTGCCCCTGGCCACGAAATTACCAATGCCCTGTGTGCTCGTGCCATGTGTCTTTGGCTGCGTCTTGCACTGTGCACCATTGATTCAGAAAAAGAGATCCCATTTTATCTATTGAAATGATTAGTCATAAAGGTCTTTGGCTATGATCCTGCTAGTCATCTTATCAGTGTACCATCCTTTTTCATTTTATTTTGTACTAAACAAGGCAACTATTGAAAAGGTCAACATTGATTCAGTAAATGACCCGTTGAAGAGTAGCATCATCTTCGAATTTACAATAAAGACCGAGATGATTCCCAAGAAGTACAGTCCTCGATAACCTTTCTTGGAAAATGACTCAGCGTTGATGACTGTTTTTTTGTTTTTTTTCAGTACCAAGAACCATAATTCTGTACAAATTCCACTCCGTGACCTTTCATAATGATCTGAGAACATGGCTGTGACGGTGTAAAATCAATTACCATGTCCTTTGTCTTGAGAACAAGTAGCCTCAAGAAATGTTCATCACACCACATCAACTTCTTAGTCACAGGCTCATGCCCTATCACGCAATGTCTGTAAATCTGTAAACAAAAAAAATGTTTATAAACTTTATGCCAGCGACTAGTTTCATGATTTTCACATTCCGACAGCGATACTTGTTATTCTTCAACTGTGTCTCTGTGCTGCTGTAGGTTCTTCATGACGGGCTACCTGCCTTTGGGGTTTGAGTTTGCGGTAGAGCTGACATATCCGGAGTCAGAGGGAACCTCCTCAGGACTCCTCAACTGTTCAGCACAGGTAGAGCTGGGTGACATGCAGGGCCAGTTGGCATAGTGCACCAAAGCCTAGCACGTCACTGGAAAGGACAGCATGAGAACAAATTGGTGTGCCTATATTTATACTGTTTGGACAGAAAAAAATGAGTAATGAAATTGAAGTGATAGAGGGTAAGCATATTTGTGTTAGCATCTGTGTCTTGTGTCCGTGTGTGCGTGCACATGCAAACACTAGCTTAAGTTGTAACCATTGCATTTCTTTATGCACAGGTGTTTGGGATTATATTCACCATCTGCCAAGGGAAGATCATTGATAGATTCAGCACACTGGCAGGAAACATCTTCCTCTGTGTGTTTCTCCTAATCGGCACAGTAATGACAGGTAGGGCCCTCCCTCTACTTTTTGTAGTTCTGCTGTATAATATGATAAGCCACTGATTTTATGTCATATACCTGCAATGCACAAAAACGATTGTCACATCAACGTGGTCATAACTTGTCTTGAACAGGGTTCTGAGCAACTTTGCTATTTGTATATATGGGATAGATGTTTACAGAAGAATTGTGTGCCCTTGTTGAATGAAGAGTTTAACCACTGTTTTTTTCTTTTTCCATCACAAGTGCTCCTCACTCACAAATGAATGTTTTTAATTAAGCAATGCATGCAGATGTTAACCAGACAGTTCTAGCATATAACGATCGACAGGGCCGAGTGAGTGGACGACAACAGTAAACATGTTGTTGTTCATTAACTGTGTAATGGAAACTTTAGCTTTCCTCAGAAGGTAGTCAAGAGAACATGCTGTTGGAAAAACTGTACAGTTCGCTTGACATGCATAGCACAGTAGTCTTTTTCAACTTTGAGTAGGTCACCTCTCATGCCTCAGTTGACACCTCACCCAGTGCAAAGCCACTTAGATCTTGTGTGCGGTCCATTTAGGGGTTTTTGAGCGATATATAACTTCTTAAAAATGCATTGGCCACTGAGGCGCTAAACTTTGTAGGAAACCACTCTCAGATCCTGTCAGTAATGAGGTTTTCTGTCTACAAAGGTCAGTTCCCAGCAGAGGACACTGACTCACTGTCTTTTTAACTTATTCAGCATTTAAACTTCTGAGTGGGCTTCATGTTGTAGCCCTTATGCCAGTCCAGTAATTCTCAAAATACTTCTGTGAAAATATTCTAGTTCATTGGACTTCCACTTCTTGACTTGAGCATGAATTCCTATGCAAAACTGCTGTAACATAACATTGCATAAAAGTGCAATCAAGATATACAGAGGTCAGTTATTAAAGTTGCAGCCAAGTTGTGTTTGTATCATTTTGTAATGCCAAGTTTGAAAGTAAGTTACAATGCTTATTTTAGAAGCAATATTCTCATAGCCAGACATACTTCCTTCCTCAGACTTACATGCATTGCCACACACACTCATGCTGTAGATATAGTACACAGTATTTTAATAGAGCTGCTACTGTGCTTGCAACGTCTCTGTGTATGAGAGCCATCTAGTGGATACTCACCTTATTACTTCATGTCATTCAACCTAACTCTCATTCCAAGGTCATCAACATTTTCACATGAAATCAAAGGCAGGAATGCCTCTCAGATGTATTCACAACAGCAGGACACTGCTGATACTCTTTTTAATATTTATGATATGCTTGTCTAATATAACAGAGAATAGTTGAAGTGTTTGTGTCAGTTACTCTCCTCAGGCTTTAACTTCTGTGGTTTTACTCTCCTATAGGCTTAATCAAGTCTGACCTGCGGAGACAAAATGCAAACCAGTTGGCCAAAGCAGCAGTAAGTGTCAAGGAGAGCCAACGCAGGGTGTCGTGCTTTTATTGGTGTGTTTTAAGAGCATGTAGTAATGGTGGCCATAGGATAATGTTTCACCATATTAACCAGGCACTAAGCTTTCTTCACCATATTAACGCTTCTAGCAGTAACCTTCAAATTTTAACACGCTGTGCTTGTAGTAGGTCTATTGCAAATATGTTTTCATGGGTTGTATGAAGTTGATATTCACTTCATAGATTTTAAAATTGTGATTTATATGTTCGTCAGTCTGTTGGCCTAAGTGAGTATCAGTGACCCAGTCTGTTGGAGAGGTGCATAGTAAACATGTTTACCTCGTTAAAAGGTAAAAAGGCTGAAATACTAAGCAAAATAATGAGGGTAGGGAGACCACTTGTAAGAAAGTAAGACAATTTATTTAAGCTTAACATCACATAAAAAAGAAAGCCGTGGAGCACTTATCAGGAGCTTATGCACACACAACGTGTCAGTGCTCTTCTTCAGGCAGCAACGGATAACCGGCCATAGGGTGTCAGCTAAAACCTAAGGGAGGAGACACTTGATAAGGGCAGGCGTGGCAAACATAAGTCACCTAAAGATAATGTATGATAAATGCAAAGCCACATCAGTAGAGATATGTATTAACAAATACTAGGCTAAACTATTCATATATATAACACTATCAATATAGAACACATGTAGGCCGATGAAACATATGAAGGCCAGAGAGAATCAGTGCATCGTCACAGCATGGGGCTCATTTAGACCAGTGGAGGCTACAGTGTTTAAAGGATATATCCAACACACTTCAGCTTGGGCTACTTTATAAGTTCCACTGCTTTCTTTTTTTCAATGTTAAACTTGAATAAATATTTGTACTTTCTGCATTGCAAGTGGTCTCCCTCCCCTCATTATTTTGTTCCAACTTGTTTACCTGCCACATGTTTGCATGAAGCGCATGCAATCATTTGTGTGTGTTACGCTGCTTCAGAAATGTTTTTGTGCTGCATGTTGTGTCTGTTTTGGAGGTCCTCTACAGTCTGCCTGCATATCTATACTTAGTATTGCATTTTTATCAAGATATTGTCAAGTCCACTATGCTATGGTGGTTGGGAACACAGCTCCATGCATCTGGTTTAAGTGCATTTTATTAGTAAGGTTGGTTCTGTTGGTCAGCATTAATACATTAATCACACTTTCATAGTTGCATAGTAATTTATTTATTTACTAACAAATATCCAAGGAACGTAACTGAATTGAGACCATGTTTTCTTTATACTGGAAAATCTGATTCCTTTTTGTAATCTCCACCTCTTCTTAATCCATACTGTCCTTTTCTTGTTATTTCACCTGTGAATTATGTGGCTTGATCAACCTTTGGTAGCAATGCTTTGAGTGAATGGTGGAAGAAAGAATCAAGGGGGTGCACACACAATTTACTTAAAAGCAGTAAGATGGGGAGCAAAATTAAGAAACTGTTCAGAAAATGCTTAGGTTTTAGGTCTCTAACATGCTCTTGCATACTCGAAGAGAAGAAAATGACTGAGACAGCCAAAGCAATGCTGCCATAGGGAGGTGACTGGATCTGGGGCTAAATTCTTGATACTTGTCCGGTAAAAGTGGGCCTCCAAGCCCTTGGGTGAAGTTGCTGCTGAGAGCTGACAGGGAATCAGTTGTATTCTCCACCTCCAATGCTAACATTGTGTGGAGAACAGACAGTGGTTCACAGCTTCAGTAAGCAAGCACTTTTAGGATCACTTAATTGACTTTATTCAACTAAACACCAACAATAAAGAGTGAACCCACTTCAAACAACAATTCAATAGGGGATTACAAAACTGCTCCTGAGATCAGCTTCTGTGGAGGCAACTTCATCCCTCATTGGAGGCTCAAGGCACCGCCATGCTAACCTAGTAGTGATCCCTAGCTGTTGTTTTAGGCGGAGGGGAAGATGTTGGGACAGGACTACGGGGCCACGACCATAATCAACCGGCCGCAGACTCCTCCTCAAGCCTGATCAATAAACCATTTCTCCTCAAAAAAAATCTTCCCAAATCTTAGCTGAACACACAAGTGGGCAAAGGTAGGAGCACAGCTGCAGAGCACCAGTAATCAGCACATGCTGTTGATAATCATGTACACCTGCTGCACACCATGTCACCCTGCACTCCAAACCCTCTTTTCTCTCCAACTAATATCTTGATCTCTCCTGCTCACGTTCAATATTTCACAATCAGACAGGTTCGGTTAGACAGGTTTTTTTCACTATAGTCCTCACCAGACAGCATTAGCATCAGTTATTTTCTCCCACTAACCCGCTAATAATTCTGGATGAAATTACCTACTGTATTTTGAGTTAAATCTGATGTCCAAGCGTAATTTTAATCCCATCCAGATCAACATCTGCTGTTTCATGCAATTTCTGATGGCAAGGTGTGTACCTGGTAAAATGTTAAAAGAAAAATACATCAAACTTACAATGTAATGTACAGTTGCAGACTTTCTGTTTGCAGTGTACAAATGTAGTTTTAGAAGTTAGGCATACACCTAATATTTGACAGCACAATTCTATTTAGCTAACATTGAATTGTAGTGTCAGTGTTTCATGTGCTTATGCTTGAATCAGTCATACATTGCATTATCAATTTTTAAAGTCTCAGGGTATGAATTCTACAATCACAATCACTATCATTTTGTGTCCTACAATTCAGGTGTCTACTAGTATTTCTGTTAGTACTTTCATGTTCAGTCATGAAGGAGAGCATACTGTAAAGATATAGCATGTTTGTTTGAATCTATCCCTTATTAGAACTGTCATTTATGTTTAAATTAAATGTCTTGACAGTAATTATCTTCCTGTCAGCCAGCTAAAGCTACATGGCAGTGGTGAGAACGGTTACCTATTGCTCGTCTAGCTTCTGCTCCATGTATCTTTGTGATGAACCTGTGGCTACAGGGCTTGGACATGGACATGATGTCTAAAGCTTTAGGCAAAGGGAAATGTAAACACTTTGGACGACCACAGTGACCCAGATATTAGATACAAGTAAATACGAGAACACATGCATAGTGTTATTTATGAATTCCATCATTTGATAATATATTTGGTTTGTAAATATATATATTCCCAGCTGTCCACATGGTAATAGCTAGATGACAAGAAGTAGTATACTGGTGAAGATTAGGGAGAGTATGTTGAGTTTTGAAAAGTTAACTATAAT
>CABFOQ010000111.1:0-27798 GCA_900660455.1 Gephyroberyx darwinii | reverse complement strand
TAGAATATATAGAATATATATATATATATATATATATATATATATATATATCTAATAGATATCTACAATATTTGCCTAATCTTAAGGCACTTTTGTACGAAGCCTAGAACCAGAAAAAATATCCACCAAAGAGGGTCTGTATTGAATATCGTATAGATTGTTGCATTAATAAATCTCTTTTGATTGACAGGGACCTTCAGATGATCAGAATGGGAGCGTATCTGCACCGGCAGTCCTCAAAGAAACCAAGTTTTAGACGCACACAAACACAAATTTCCAGCATCTCCTTAACGTTAAGCATTGGGAAAGACACAATCAGGAAGTGCTTACACCCACTTCCCCTAGAGTTAGTAACTCTTACCTAATTGTTTAAATATTTTGTATTATTTATCAAACTTCTGCTAATGTGCTGCGTCTATATAATTACAATCTGAAGTTTAATGCACTATTTTCATATTTTACAGTCCATAAAAGATTTAAATGTTCAGTTGAAACATTGTGTAATATTTGAGTAGAATTTAAATGCTCTCACTAAACCTGCCAAAAGATCAGTCTGTATAACATTTCTGTATGTCTCAGCAATGTTGTCTGTGCCTATTTTGCACAATAAAATGCACAATACAGTACAATACACAGTATTTTTAAATTTAAAATAGTTTTATATTGCATATGAACAGATTTTGTAATCCATGGCTGCCCACTGTATGGGGAAAAACAAGATAACATTGTTGAGACATACTTGTATAACATTATTTGTAACATAATTGATCATGTTTACCTGTTTAACATAAAAGTTGTCATTTCTTTTGTCATAAAAACATTTCCTAATGTTTCTTACCTTTTATTTTTCAAGATAGACAAGAAGTTTTGTCTTTCAGGACAAATCAAGACACATACGTGCACGCATTTCCTTCTAGTAAACCCAAGCATGTTGTCTTGGACATCAGGCTGCAATTTCTCATCAGAATGTCACCCGAGATTAGTAAAAACATGAGCTTGCTGAGATTAGCCAGAGCTGTTTGCCAGAGGCTCTGTATAAGGGTAATCTTAGTTCAAGGACACTCTGTATTTTTTACCAAAACAAGACTTTGGTAAAACAAATTGCAAGTGTCCCTCTTGGCCACAAGGTGGTAATATTGGAACATGCAAACAGGCCCAGAAGAATTAAAGTTGTAAATGTTGGCAAATCTTAGCAAAAAACATCCACTTATAGTGTTTATAATATTCATGTCCTCAGTGACATTTCAGTTGTTTATACTGTAGGTTAACATTTAAAATGTCTACTATAATTGCATTGTGTGTTTTAGTGGCCTGAATAAAGCAGAATACTACAGATCTAAGATAAATGGTCAGAATATATGAGCACACAAACTTCTCATTGACAAGAGAGATAAAATGTCCTCTTACCAGCACTGTTATGAGATCATTCTGACTACAGGCCAGTACTTGGAAAGCAGTTTGCGTTTCCCCTTTGACTTATTCTCTAATGATCTCATTGTTCTCTGGTAAACCAATGACTGGTTCTTCCTTGGCTTGGATTGGTTGTTGAGATTTCTTTCAACAATTGTCCCAGTATCACTGGTTTAGTGGGACACTTGGCACATAGACCTGAAGAATTCCCAGCTGTTACTTTTTCAAAGTCCATATGTAAAAGACAGCTGAGGGGGTGGCATTTTATTGCCTCTCTGCAGCCTTATCTAAATCGGTCCAGTCTGCCAAATTTGAATTACATCTGTGGCTAGTCATTCGACGGTAAAATACACCCTGCTTCATATATATTTTAACACTTTTATTTCAAAAAGAAATGAGATGAGAAGAAACAACAATGGAGAGAGACAGAATTTATATTTGGGATTACAGAAAAGGTACAGTAGCTGACGTGATGACTCATAGACATGTAAGTGACACTGTTACATTGTTGTGTCATAAAACTGAATGAATGTAATTTTTTTTGTTAGCTTCATTAGTGAGAAATGTGTGCCCGGTAGACAGGAAGGTCAAAAATGGATGGGCAGGGTTTGACCCCAGGCTTGCCAGGGAAACTCCCAGGACCTGCCCACTAGACGATCTCTTCGCATGTGGAGATGGATGTTTGAATAAGTGGGCCCCTTGTATGCATATGGCACTTCAAATGTGGAGCCCGGGCCTCTTGGAAGAACTTACTGTACATGTAAGAGCTTGGTCAGCAGAGCAAAAATGAAGCCTGCTGCGGTTCTGGCCAAAGG
Source organism: Gephyroberyx darwinii (assembly GCA_900660455.1). Lineage (NCBI taxonomy): Eukaryota > Metazoa > Chordata > Actinopteri > Trachichthyiformes > Trachichthyidae > Gephyroberyx > Gephyroberyx darwinii. The sequence continues at coordinate 25,573 of CABFOQ010000111.1, read as the reverse complement.
CTTTTGCTTGTCTGTCATTTATCTCCTGGCTCCCTGACTGGTTTTAGACGTCTACTTGTTTCCCACGTACCAAAACTAGTTCCTTTTAATTGGGAAGGAGATTTTCCATCAGAGAATTTAACAGTTTTCCTTACTTCAAAACATTGTCAGAACAAACTTTACACTTTGTGAATGCTAGGTCATGTGGTGATGCTTGTAGAGGTACAGCAGTTGATTAATACTTTATAAGTATAGATATTACACACAGTAACCACATTACGACCGCATGGGTCTGGCAGACTTGTGTGCCTCACTCTCCTGGGATGCAGCCTATAGACATGAATATCAAATACTCTTCTGGGAGTACCTATGGAATTAAGTTTCATTCTGTAGTGCTGTTGCATGATAGTTAACTCCAGTGTTGCTCTAGGCATGGTTGATGCTATCGCTATGCTGGTGCTTTGCAGATATTATCATCTGTCCACACCCTGATCCATCCTGCACCCTCCAACCCAAAACCTACAATCCATAGCCAAAACTATGACCACTATATTTATTATGTCTAGAGAGGCGGGAGGGAAAAAAGCATAGTGCTTTCTGTCAGTTTTATGGCGTGTGAGCGTGCATATGTGCGTGTCTATACATTGAAGGAGGACCTAGAGTGCTAGCCTTCTACCTACTAGTGGGGAACTGCAAAAACACATTTATTTGCCAACATCACCACTGACTTACTGTAGGAGCACAAGACACATCAGAGCTATAAAACGAGCAGATATTCAGAAGGTGGAAGATGGCATTAGAAGGAGCAATGTGGGAGAAACAGGCTGCAATGAACACAGCATGACGCCGTGCCTCCTGTTTGTGTTGCCTGTTCAAACAGCAGCAGAGGCCGATGGTGCTGGCCATGCACAACACACAGTAGCACAGAGGGAGCTGTTTGCACTCGGCCTGAGCTTGGAAACACTGCACCCGAGCAGACACAAGGACAGGAAAGAGAGACAGATACACAGATCACATTATAGAGACAGAGATATTATCAGTAGATGAGGAAAACAGACAGCTAAAACCTGAGAAGGCTAAGCTGACAAGGAGGATATCAGAACAAGCAAAGGAACAAATGATTGATGGAATGAAAAAATCCTCGAGTTTGAAAGAGAGGAGAAGAAAGCATCGCTAAGACATTGAAAGTGAAATTCTAGTAAGTGTGGTAAAGGGTTTGTCATATACAGAAGGCTATTCAGTATATTTTGGATAGGCTGCTGAACAGGCACCTCATCCATGCACATTCTCGTGAAATATAACTCAGTCACAGATGGGTTGGAGAGGGGAGGTGCTGCTATGAAGTTAAACTGTGAAATCATTCTCGATATTAAATGCTGGCTCAGCGCCAAAGAGCTCTGCTTGGTACCAGTGTTTACCTTATCCTCACCCACTTCAGAGGAGATAAAGGCTCCTCTCACTTTTCTTAGTTCAGCCACCCATATTTGGTGTGTGTGTGTGTCTGCCTGACACACACATTAGATAATGCTAGGAATACCAAACACACAAAATGCATGTGTTTGGTATTCATTGTGTACACACACACGCACAGTTTGTTTGTTTGTTATTGTTAGTATTTGCTAAGAACACATCATATCTCTTAGATAGGCATGCAAACAGCAATACAGATTGCTGTATCACATCCTAACGTATTTAAGATGATTTAGATTTTAAACATTGGCAGTGTAAAAATACCCTCATCAAAATTACTTTGACAATCATTAAACCATGTCTCTTTTTGGGGCCCAGCAGAGTCAGTAACATTTAAATCATCCCTCCCATTTAATTTTCTATCTCATGGTGGGTGTCGTGTGGTTTTTTACTATGATGACAGCACGAAGTTGCTATGCCCGTTCACGAAACTGAAATCTGTCGCTTTACCATTGGCAGAATAATAAGCGACACAAAAAGCGCATCACATGTGTGTCTGTCCCGTGTGTTGTGGCTGTGTTGATTAGCTACTGCAGTTGGGAACTAATTTCTTCCAGTATTCCCCCGAGGCGTATGGTGTTGTTTTGATTTTTGAGCGAGGGAAAAATGGCTCAGCCAGTAAAAATGGAAAAATCACTGAATTTTCCTCCACGACCGAGCTACTGTTTTGGCTTTTAGAGTGCAATGCCCCACCCACTCACCCAGAGATTTGATCTCCATTAAATGGTTTGTATTTGTGTTTGTGTTGTGTGCATGGGCAGATACACGTGCGACCAACTCCTGTCAATGACACATTGTAATGGCCCACAGTGGGGCTTGTGGAACATTTCTCAACATTTTTTTAACAGCCTACAGTACACACTTTATGACAAGTAAGGTATTTATGAAAAAAAAAGTCCTTTGATTTACCTTTAAACTTTTTCTTATGAAAGCAGTAGGGGCCTGAGCTGTACCGTTTGGAGTAGGTTTCTCTGGCTGCCTCAGGTTTCAAAGCTGGCAGGCTGATCAGAGTAGAGAGGGTTTGTGAGCCTTGGCACCAGCATACAGCACCAGGCTGAAGGACCCTTTGAGGACCCAGATTAACCTGCACAGTAGTTAAATAAACACACTGATGCATGGATGCATGAATGGACGCTTCATCATTGCTTGCTACTTTTCCGTGATCATATTGGAGTTACACCCCACCGCACCCCATGATGCAATGAAAAAAAAACAGGGTCCAAGCAAAAACACAAAACCGTATGTGGAATATTGACTGGCAGACAGGTATAGATATAACACTTTGGCTTTCACTTCTTCACTTTAATCATCTTCACTTCACCTGCTGATAGCTAACCATCTCAGAAATGTTGTAATAACCCAATGTATGACAAACTCTTCTGGGTTGGTTTAAATGTTGGTCAGTGATTGGTTACTACCCTGTTTACTGATCAAGCCTTGCCTTGTGCTCTTTGATCGGAGTAAAATTACCTCAAGACCAAATTGGTTTGGCCCCAATGTGTGTGTGTGTCTTTGGGAGGGTGGGGGCTGACTTCTAGACAACTGCACGATGGGTGCTTAGCTGGCTGTGAGGTAAACCCCCATGGCAGTGGGTCGTGTTTAAACAGCAACGGCAAGGGGGAGACAGGGCTTGTGTTTGTACACAGGGAACCCCAGGCAGCTCAGTAAAAAGAGCTTTATTATTTCGGCCTCTGCCAAGCAGAGATCAGGGTGGAAAATACACAGGATCCCCGGCGCCAAGTCCCTTGCACTCGGAAAATCCGCCCCAGAAGTGTCCAAGCGTAGGGCCTGGATTTAATCACCCACCGTGGCATTTGTCCTCAATTTGAAGAAAGAAACCTACAACCAATCTACATCAGTGTGACCCTTGATCTCCCCACCAACAATCACATCTAAAAGACACATTTGTCACTATTATATCATTAACCTGTGAGTTATATCGCTCATTTTGAGTTCTAGGCACGATTTTGGAAATGATTGATGACTGTTAATAGAAACTGTCAAACTATTAATTGTTTTGGCAAAGTGGTTGTACCTCTTTACTGTCATGCCAACAAAACCTATTTGAATTAGAATATGATTCTCCTCGGCTTCACATCCATTGATAATATACAACATTCACACATTGCTTCATAATGACATAGTGTAGTATACTTTAAAATAACATCCGCTGTATATTTTAAGAATTGCATTTTGTAAAAGAGAAAACATGGCATGGACTATAACACTTGATACAGTAACTTAACTATATATTGCCCAACAATCTTAAGCTTAATTTTGCCATTCGAGTACAGCAATTCAGAAACAAAGAAGCAGAGTTTTACCTTCTATTCAAGTGGGGTCTGAACCCAGTGAACCAGAAGAAAGTGTAATGGTGGAAATGGTCTGGATATCTGTCCCAGTGGATCTATCTGTTTTGGCATTTTGCTTGAGGACAAATCCAATAGGAGAACACTCTCTCTGGGCCAAAGTGCTCATCAATAAAAAGAGATTGGTCAGTGGAATTCAGGATGTACATAAATGGACATCAATAAACAGCATTAGGCCATATCTTTTGGGATGTTTTTTTGGGGGGGTTGTTTCACTGTGGAAACTTTAACAACCACATACGAGCTGTAAACATTGTCAGAAAGGCAAAATCCTCCAAGTTTTATGTGATGGGCACCTTGGCAATGTGTACAAATCTTGTCCATAAATGAATTAGGAATTTTGTCAAATGATGAAACCATGAAGTGTGGAAAGATTTGAAAATTATATTTGACCTCTGTGAAAGTTCAATTATTGGTCAAAAATTGACCACAGGAAAATTTGAACATGTTTATGCAGTGACTTGGTATGGAATAACTTCTACTACTCTACTACTACTGAGTCTCAGATTTCCAACCATGCCCTACGACATCATCACAGAAGCATAATAACTCTTTTGGTAGAAAAACTTCAGGGCAGTTGTATGGCTGGACAGAGGTACCCTCGGACACTGCACTGACCAGCTACAATTCCCTAGCAGCTTCAAATCTCCCACCATCAGTCTGCCTGTAAAGGACAAGGCTACCTGCCTCAAAGACTATAGGCCAATGGCAATGACCTCAACCATGATGAAGACCATTGAGTGCCTGGTACTGGCCTATCTGGACATGGGACCTGGATGCCTCTGGCTGCTATGCCAGGATCCTGTTGGTTGACACCATCATACTGAGCTAAATATCATGCCCTCTATCTCTGAGCAGGTGAATGTCCACTGACAATGCCAGTGCCACTTGACAACAGTTTGCAGACGCTTCATGGGTGTGGAAATAGGTGTATAGGGCCTATTCCTAAAAAAAAATATTGATTGAATTTTACTTAACTTATCCATACATTGTTTTTTCTGAAATACTCACAAAATTTCTACACTTGCTCTCATTAAAATGAATAGGGAGCATCACCACACCAGTGAACTGTTAAGTGGGCATTCCTTTCTAACAGACAGAAGGCGGTTTGTGTGCCTAGTCCCCTGCCTGTCTGACACCCTCACTGTGAGCACAGGGTCTCCACAAGGATGTGTGCTCTCTTCCCACCTCTCACCCCATCCGTTAAATTGTTTAAGTTTGCTTCAACTCTAAGAGCAAATTTCAAGATATTGTCTACACTGCTGAATGGGTGAGTGGCTGTCTGTTGCCTTCAATGAAGGAGACACAAGATGGCAGGTTGAAGAAAAGGGCAGGAAAGATTGCACTTGACCCAAGTAACTGCTCTAAAAACATTCCTCTGGGAGATGGCACTGATTTATTAAAACCACCAAAAGCTTCCCAAGAGCTCTCACCCTTCTGTTGCTGTTTAGTCCATCCTATATTTATTTTTATCCAGCATTGCTTGAGTAATCTTGCACTATTCATAATGTCTGCATAAATCTTTGTTCTTTCTGACACATTGACCTCAATTGCAAACCATAATGCTCAGAACTTGCTTTTGTGTTTCATACTCAGTATAACTACATCATGTTACACTGTTCCAATGCACTGCTGGACACTAATCCACAAAAGTGTGTTCAAAGAGAAGTGCTTCAATGAGAAACACTCTTGAATGTAGAGATCAATCACCTGCCATATTAGATTCTGCCATATTTCAGAATTCAGAATCACTTAAAGGAAGGAATGTTGCCAAGGACAGTTTGTCTCACATCCACTTTGATCCTCCGAGCAGGTTCTGACATCACAAGAAAATAGAATTCTTTCATTGACAATCATCATCTGGATGAAGATATTAGGAAGTTATGGCTGACAGAGTTATATCTAAAACACACCCTGTTTGTGATTCACCAAACAAACCCAGCTGCTTTTGGATGATAATACTCAGGCAGCGTTCCAGTTAGTTAGTCATAACAGAAAACTAGTGCAAAGTATAGACCAAAAGTTTTCATATCTTTTCACATCTCAAATGGAATTGTACACTAATATCATCAAAAGCATCTCAGGCCGATCTAGGACCCTACTTTATTGATGAAACAGATCCTAGCCACCCACTAGGTGTGACATATTTTGATGCTTATTAAGGTTGTCACTCTTTAGCAATACAAATCTCAGTGGCAAAATATTATTTAGCAGTGTTTCCATGTATATATGGGACTGGCAGGAGCTCAGTTGCTCATTAGGTTTAGTGGCAACATTTTCTTTTACTGCAAATCAGGTACAACAACAAAGCTTCACTAAAATATATCTTAAAGGCACCTGATCTTATGGCCTACAGTCTGCAACTTTTAAGGAGGTGTGGGATATTTGGAAGTGAAAGTTTGTACTCCTTTGATTTACTCTGTGTCAAAAACCTGCTCTTGAGTCATTCTCTGGCTCGTTCAGGCTTAACTTGATCCAGGATCATCTGGCCAGACCTGCTATCATTCGTTCATCTCGCTATTGGACAAAACAGGTGTGTGAGTCACCATAGAGATCCCTGATTCGCTACATCAGCTGTCCATCTGTCTGCCTTTTGCCCCTTGGCTCCATATCATGTAAACTCTTCATGTTTTGATTTTAGTGAGGTGAAACGCCATTCCTCTGGAAAAGGTGCCTTGGCAAGAATAGGCCAACTGTGAATGTGATCACCGAGAGTGAAAGGGGAAGTTACATCAGCCTTCCAATAGGCCAGCTTAGTGAATTATGATCAATCATAGCCTAATGCTTCCACTAAGCTCAACAATTGTGTAGCAACAGCATCAACTACTGAACCCACCTCCTCTCAATCCTTGAATTTAATATAGGAATTTATCACAAAAGACATGTTCCTACCACACCCAGTGTTTAGCTAGCTAGCTAGCATGCACAGTGGGATCTGTGGGGTTTTGGTACACACATAGCTATGTTAAGTGAGGATTTGCTTGTCAGTGTGAGTACTTGTGTTTTCAAAGTATTTCAGTATTTAAATAAAACCTTCACAGGGTCAAATAAGGTTTCGTTTGTCAACTAAATGTTTTTTAGAGAACACTTATCCTAGTTTACCCCTGGCCTCAACGTCATGGAAGTTACAAGGGTTATAATTTTAACCCCATGCAGCAAAACCCACTTTCACTCTCACTTTCATGTTGGCCTATTCCCATCTTTATCAATATATCAGTCATCACATAAAGATGTGAAATGATGCAACAGATATCCTTCTCAGAGAAATACAGACCATTACATTACCTCATTACATATAGCTTGGCAGAGGGTTTTGTCCCCCATTGCTGAGTTTGCTTGAAGGAAAAGATAAATTTATTGTTAAGAAGAAACTTTAAGGACCCGTGTGGGGAAATTGGGTCATTGCAGCAGCAAATAGTAATATGGTACAGCACAGAAAAACAATAGAATACAAACAGAAAAATATAATATAAATGTGAACATATATAAACCAATGCAGCTGCACATGTCAAGTGGAATCCATTTTACAAAAATAAGTACATGGTAATACAGGATAGTTACTATAGACTGCAGCAGCCTGCTTCAGCACCCTCCTAGTTGGCTGAGGCTGTTTGGGTAGGAAGTGTTGTACACTCTGATGGTTGGCACCAAATAGCGCCTAACACACTCTGTGCTGCTTGGAGGAATGAGCTGAAGGTCCATAGCTGCATTGGCTCACCATAGAGTGGGTAGGAGGTGTTGTCCAGAATGGAGTTCAGCTTAGTCCTCATCCTCCTCTCTGCTACTGCCTCCAGGCTGGAATAAGAAAATACTGTAATATAAGCTACTGTAAAAAAAAAAAACATCTTGGAAAACCTTTGATGCTTTTATTATAGTAAAGTAGTACATCTGTTCATCCACTGATGAGATCAATCAATCATCAAACTGACTTTCTTTGTTTTAAGTCTATTCTCTGTGTTGAATTGTTGAAAGTCTCTCCCCACTACCACCTCCAAACTCATTGGAAATGTAACTATAATAACAGTGGCATGGGAAACTCTATGACCCACATCATCATAACTTATACCTCAACCAATCTGACAGGCTTTATAAATATGTAATTTGTACAAACATCTTTTTTTTTTTTAACCTAAGGGCATATAAGTCTCGTGGTCTTTTGGTAGAAGTGTTAAATTGTTCCTCTGAAGCATTCTATAGTTTTGGCCACCAGTTTTCTCTTGAGATGACGTAATATGCTTTGCTGGTTTAAAACTAATATTGTTGTATGGGATTTGCAAGGAAATGAGGGTTTTGCTTGAAGCATATGGGGCCTTCGGCAAACTGTTCCCAGTGAAAAGTGATCTGAAGGAGGTCCTGACATTCTTTATGTCCATTATAATGAACTGGCTTTTGTTTTACAAAAAAACATCTGAGATTGCAACGTCTGAAGTCACATTTCTTACCTGTTGCTATCGCATGCACAAAGAAATGTATGTTTCTGTAAAACCATTAGAAATAGTTCTTATAGTCCCTTGTGCATATAAGGTTGTCTTCCTTAGGTAAAACTATCTTAAGCAGAAGGTTACAAAAAAAACATGAATACATACAGTATAGGTTTAAAAAACACTATACACTGTTACAAAGAAACTGCTGTACCACGTTGATAAACTACATCTAAAGGATATAGTGCAGATTGTTGTGGTTTATGATAAATTGTGTCAAGGTTCGAGGTTAGACATTGGTTATAATGCTCATTTACTTCCAAAGCCATGCATTATGGAGTGGCTGCTACTGGCAGTGAGTCCTAGTGTCTGTTTTCGCAACAGTAAAAGAAAAACACTATGCTGCCATGATCTCTCACTCCACTCTCCACATCAATCCCCAGTGTGGACTGCTGATGCCTTTTTCTCTCCATATGACTTTTATTAGTTTGATATGAAAACCCGACTTCATCTTTATTCTCATGGTTGAGAGCCTTTCTCACTGTGTGTTATTTTCAACCTCCCATCTGTAGTCTTTTCTGTCTCAAATCAATTCCTGACCAACAGGCCACAAAAGTCTTATTTGTTTTGGATGTAAAGTGGTTTCACACAACCCCCAAGTTCATGTCATATAAGACTCATTTGAAAGTTATAGTGTGACACCTGGATCTGATTTTTATCAGCTATAACTGCAACACTGAATGGAAGACTATAAGATTTCCAACTATGGAGACAATTTCAGACATACAACGACAATAGACCACACTATAGATGAAGGGATTACGCATAAGCTTTTGCTGCTCATAGTACTGCCGTTAAACTGAATGACCTGCAGTTGTTTTGAAGTCTCTGTCGTGTTGGGAGCTGCTCAAGGAGCCAGTGGGAGGGAGGTTTCTGGATAAGGTGTCCTTGCACTTTCAACACTTTGAGAAATCAAAGCCTCCTCTCCCCTTGCCCTGCACGAAAAGCCCTCATGTTTTCAATTTCCCAGCGAGTGATGGACTTTTGACTCCTTTTCACATTACTTTTCAGACTGAAAGCCCCTAGTGTAGGAGTCTCATGCGGTGCGTTAAAGCCTACAGAGCTGCTGACATGTATACTAGCTTTGGGTTACACAGCTAACGTCATCCCCCATCACTGCTGATTTTCAATGGTAGGAGTGCAAGACCAGTGTGGTGAGCATCTCATCTCTGTGATATAGCTATCTGTGCTTTTATAAAAACCACTGTGAAACATAATTGTAATAAAATAAAAATAATAAGTAATAAACAATAATCAATATTATTCTTCTGCTAAGCAATATAGGTATTGAGCAGTAGCTTAACAAACCGGTTTCATGTTACAGGAAAAATCCTCCCTCAGATGCTCTTCCACTGTTAGATATCATCGATCTGCTTCTATGATGGATTTCTCCCTGTATGATTGTTGAGCATCACTGCAAAATGGTGGTATAGAAAGAAGCCCTTTCTCTTTGATTTTGAGGGACTGACACCAAAACCTGACATTTACCGTTTTAGCTGCACTGGATATATTTTGATGTGGCATCATATCGTCAGTGTTTAGCCAGTTATGCGCAGGAATAAGAAAAATACACCACCAAACAACAAAATGGGCCCAGAAATGCGCCCAGAAATGCAAGGTACATTGAAAACAGTGTTAAATTGTTTTAGGGTGGATTTTTCCTTTAATACTGGACAGTTATCCAGCCACAGGTGTGCGTTTATCTTTTACAATGATTTTGAGCGTGATTCAGCTCATCAGAACTGAGGAATAGAGCTATTCTTTTTATAATAATGATTTGGCAACAGCTGCACCCTTAATGCACAGACCTATTAAGACATAATATGGCTTGAGGCAACGGCAACACACTGTTTTGCACATTGCATAGACCGATTCCACAGCCTGTTGTCAAGCTATAGATTAGATTCCTCATCCGTATACTCTTACCCTCCACAAAATGATCAAACATAGAGGGGCAGTGATGTCAGCATACTTAATGCTTAGTTCTCTGTGGCACACACACATGCTCAAAAACTCACACAAAAACATCTTTGTCTTGTGGTTATGCCTCATCCGAAGCCTTAAATTATCAGCTGCAAACTGCCCTTCACAGACTTTGATGTGTACAGATGCTGAGTTTACATTAGATGTGACCGTGTGATCCACCACTCTGCAAATCTTCAGCTTCATATGAAATCTGCATATCCACATGCATCTTTATGTCTCACAGTTTCACAATCACATGGCTATTTAGCTGGAGTGTGGTCTACATTAAAGCTGACGATTTGAAGTTGTTCCCATATCCATACCAGATGGGGCTCAGACAGAAGATGCAGAGTTTTCATGGGTGTCTGTCTCACTGACATGCAATTTGGAAGTGGGACATTTCAGAATGAGAATGATGGATGTGTTTTTTCCGCTGATGCTATATATGACACTACTGTCAAAAGGAAGGCAGAATGTATGAATACACAGATACTGTGTCATGTACAGTCAGAACAATTCTCTGGAGGATATAATGTTTCAACACGCTTGACTTTTAGGAGATACATCAAGTAGAGAATATAGACTTTCCTCCTCCCTACATCTATACAGGCTGATGTTGTCACCTCTCACCTTTGCGAGTTTCAAAGGTGCCTAAAGCGATGTCAGATCAAAAGCTTGTCTATTTTGGTCAAAGAGAGGAGCGAGGGAGGTATGAGGCATGCGACTGAGGAAAACAAGTTAGCAAGGGGAGAAGGGTGATGCTGAAAGGTGACTCCATGTGTGTGGTCTCTTCATATTAGAAGCCCTATAGGGAGACGTGTGTGCACTGTGTTGATATTCAAAAGCCTGGGAAGTTTGTTTTAGAGTGGGTAATTGATACTTGCCAATGGAAGAATTTCCCCCAATTTGGCACAGAGTATGAGAATAAGGAGAGTCCTGTTTGCCATGGCTGCCCACTGTCGGCGTGTGTTATGCTACGGGAAATACACTGGCCCTAGTCCCTCTCCTGCTTCCCTTGCTTGTTTCCTTGGAGTTCATTGCGATGGTAGCACCAGACCACACATACTGCCACTTTTATGGTTTCGGTAGAGGATTCCTGCTGTCTTTGCCAAATTGCCTATTATTGAAACTTTCAATAAACAAGCACAGAAATGTAATGCCTTTGTTTAGGTTGGAACAAGACTTTAAGACCAGTTTTTAGGACACCCAAGAATGAACTATTTGAAGAGAGCACGATCATCCCAAATTCAAAATCTGAGCTTTTACTGGAAGGCCCTGGAAGATTAGTAGCAAGAAATGTTCCCTAACTGAATTACTTTGTGAATTCCACTTTTCAATCACTCCTACAGGGAAGGTGAGTCCTCAGCCTATTGAGAATTTGGTGTTGATCTCTGCTCCATTTAAAGAAACCCCAAAGTGGTCATGCCTTCTTTGATCTCGGCTCACTTGACACCTTAAAACATGACATAAAAGAGTGCACTAAAGAGGCTTAGCCACGGCAGGATTCCACCTCAGTTGTTATCTTAGCCAGCAGGGTGGTGCCCCAGAAAAGGGAGGATCTTTGCACCTTGTTTTGATTGTCGCCATATACACCGCTAGCATCTCCCCTCATGCGCAAAACGGTGCTTGAATATCATTTTGATCATTTCATTCTTCTCCTTTCGGCTGCCCTCATTCTTGTGTCAGTACAAAGTGTGGGCCCTAATCCTTTAATGAATGTCTTCTTCTGGTGCTTCACATGGCAGCACATTCCAGTCTCAGGACACTGAACAGCTGGATGACTGGTGCAAGGGGTGTTTCACTTCATCCCACATTGTTAGATGTTCATGCCTTCAAATGGGAGTTTGTCTTTTTTTTTCATTTCAGGGATGACAAATGAACTGGGGTGAATTGAGAAGCAAACTGGAGGCTCACACACTAGCAAAAGAGAAAAATGAGTCAAATGAGTTATTGGACAAACGTCAAATTAGTATCTCACTCATTCCTGATCGTAAAACTTACATTGGAAACTTCCTTTCAGTGTTTTTCTAGTTCTGGACTGCGTACAAGACTTTTTGACAGTTTCATTTGAAAGTGGACAGGCCTACATTTGAAGATTATTGCAGGCAGAGATGGAAAAAGTAGCAAAGCATTTGACTCAAGTAGAAATTCTGCTACTACACAAGTGGGGAGCAAGGGGATTTGCCTAGAACAGTAGTACTGCAGTAAAAGTAAAATACTTTCTGTAATATTTTATTTTTTATTTTTATTAGGATCCCCATTAGCGACCACTATAGTCGTCTTGGTATCCACATGTTCATTTTGTGCATGTTTCAACACACACCTTGCAAATAATTAAATGTATCGTTATGAGCCCAAGAATAACTGTTCAACTGTTTTATCCCATATTCTGCATAAAAATATGTAAAAAAAAAAAAAAAAAAAAAACTTATTCAAGGAAATGTAGAAGTAGTTGAAGTAAAAGTGCAGACTTAGTACCACTATTATTCCTTAATACTCAGAGTGCAGTAAAAGTATTTCCATGAGTGAATGCAGGTATGTGAAAAGTGGCGTCTCACAGTGATTGCCTATCCTGAGGCTCGATGCGATCTTCTCTTCTCCACCATGACAACCAACCAAGCTGTTCATGCTCTTTCCCCACAGTGCAAAAACAAACAGTTGCCATAACCATCGGGGAGGAAGTGTTCTCCACATTCTTCACGTTCTTTTGAGCACAACAACCCTGAAATTAGTGGTGCTAAAAAACAGCTCAAGTTCACCTTATCTATGAAAAACGGCTATTACCTCCATTCTCCTGTTCCTTCTCCAACGCTGCTTATGCTTTCTTTATCCTTCCATGATCCACAATGCAGTTGTTTGATGATGATGCAGATTTCTGTAGAACTGGACACAAGTATAAAACTGCCACAGTTAATTACATCGTCCTCATGGACCAAGAGGCCAGATAGTTGTCCCTCAATAATGACTCCCAAGCTAGCGCTCATGATGCCAAATGACACAGTCACAATCTTATGCAGTCCAGAAGGGCATTTGCTATCATTCTTTTTTGTTCCTTCAGTTTCTGTTATAGATAATATGGTCAGAGATTGAATGTGCATGGATAGTTACTGAGATCTGGATTATAAACAGAGCAGAGCTTTGATTACTTATGGTCTCTTTTTCCAGGGATAGTCTAATTCCACCAGGTCAGAGAGACAAGCTGAACATCAACACGCTGAAGTCTGTGTCACTGTGTAGGCATGTAGCAACTGTAATAATGGTTGGATAATGTAAATACTTGTCAAAACGTAATAAAAATGTCCCTCTAAATGGGTCGAAAATGTAATGAAACCTGTTCATGTATTTTTAAATGATGATGTAATAATAATATTGACTAATAATGTAATAACTTTAGTTATTACATCCAATTCAATATCTTTATTGTCCAGTGAGGGAAATCTGTTGTGCATCGGCCACTTCTTGGCCACTGCCAAGAAGAATTAGGCTATAAGTTGGCCACTGGTAAGAAGATATCCAGAGAATTAAGAGATTTGGCCGCTGCAGACGACAATGATGCTTCCCCTGATTAGCTGTTTTTCCGTGTAGAGACAATAATCAATAACTTCAGTCTGCTGCTGCTGTTACTGACACAGAGGTTGACCCTTTAGTTCTTGGTAATTTGGAAGAGGTTTCTACACAACTGTTCTTCATCTCATACAAAGAGGTTTGTGGTTGGACGCTAGCGCGAGTGTCTGACGTCGCACCCACTGAAACATCTTAGTAGCATGTTGTGGAGCACATAAGTTAATAAATACTGAAATTAAGTAGGGAAATAAGGAAATATAGTTTTTTCCCTTGACAGCACATTGTTTTACTTATTGAAATCATTTAATTATGTTCTTTTATTTTTTATATTGTATTTATTAATAGATTTTTTAAATGTATTTCTATTATGGCCGATTCTGTCCTCCATGGACGTAGGGCCGATTCTCCTAAGCATTTCACGAAAACAAGTTGTTTCCCTAATCTCCTCTGTACGGGAGTTGAGGTTGAATGTCCAGTTTGTTGATGATTCAAAAGAATTAGTTTATTAGATAATGCTGCAGAGTAATTATTTATTCCTCCTCTTCATGACTCATCCTTTGAACAGTGACCTACCTTCGACCTTGATATCAGTCCAACAGGGAGAGGAGCCAGCATGAAACACTATCATCTCATCATCCCACATTAACCTTCTCACATCAGGAAGTGCCTGCTGGCTTCTTTCGGAGCATTCCACTTCTGTGATACCGCCCAGATGACACACCCAACGTTTCAGCATTAAATAAGCCCAGGGAGGAATTGTCATGCCATCGTGGTTTTACAATGCTGACTGACAGATCTAACGAAAACCTTGATGATTTTCACTGTAAAGTCGGCCCTGTAAAAGAATAACTAGTGCCTACTGGTTCTTGTAAGAGGTACTGTCAAAACAGTGAGTGTAACCCTTAGCCTCTCAACCAACTTGGAGTGAAACTTATTTTCTATTTGAAATGCTGTCACTATGTCATAAAATGAATGATGATGATGATTATTTACTATTTCCACAATAATACCTGCACAAATGCATATTACAATATGTACAATTTGTTTTGTAAAAATCTCCATGGGAGCCTGGCCACTGGGCTACTTGAAGAGCCCTTAATGTGATCCATCCATTCTCACAGGCACAATGAATTGAAACCACATAAACCAGCTAGACACGAAATCCCTACAGCTTCTGTAAAAGTCAGTGGTTTGAATGTGTCCTATCAAAATATTCTATGGGTTCAGACACAGCACAGCATACATTTGCAGTAAAATGATAATGGATAGACCAGCAGTTCACAGTACATGCTGTGTCTCTTCCGTTATCAATCTGTCATCCACCTCTCATTGTCCTCCAGCCCAACCGTGTCTTTACCAGTTAGACATCCAGTCAGGGTTTTTTTCCCCCAGTGAATTATTGCTTTACATTTACTGTGTGGTATCTTGAAGGCTCTTGAGAGTGAGGAAGGCATTGCAATCTCATGAAACTTCCCTGCCAAAGCAAACAGTAGAGCGAGAGAGAGACAGACAGACAGACAGAGAGAGAGAGAGAGAGTGAGATAGAATTTGAGTTACAAAGACAATTTTATGACTGGTCAGACCAGATTTATTGTAGTAAGGGTTTTTAAGAAGCATGGTTCCTAATCTCATTTACTCCCACCCTAAAATGACCCACTATTCCAAGATCCTCTGGCTCTTGCATATATCCTGGATTAGCTCATGAGCTATATTGATATTTGCTAAGCCTAAAAGGCAGCTGTGTGAAAAGCAGATCTAGTTGCAGCAGAATTGTGAGGCCTCTCTGTTATAGTCTATTTTTATTTCTCTTGCTGATAGTGTCAGCGGTGGCTGTGAGGGCAACCAACCCTATGGTATGATGCTCTGAAAGGAAAAGTTTGTTTGGGCTGACATCCACAATGAGAATATGATTCAATACATGGGCACATTGCACCGATTGATGTAATGTTACTGTAAATAAATCTTCTCAGCTCCTTGAGCCAAGCTCAGATCATCTCTTGGGCCAATGTTTTCTTTGCGTTTCAGGACAGCAGCCAACATAATGTAGTCTGATGCCAGTGGGTTGCTAGGCAAGCATCATAATGACCTTTTATAATAGTATTCATTCTTGAGAAAAGGCAGATGAAAATGAAAAGAAAATCAAAGCAAAAACCCCTTCAGTTGTATCTTCCCCATGTGGAATAAAGTTGAACCAGTGTGTTTGTTGGTGTGATTGTGGTTACGGCCATAACCCCGTAGCTTCCTGGAGTGAAACCATATCTATACAGACCTAGCCACAATAATGACCTCTCCCCAGGAGCCTTTTCAGCCTAACTTTACAGACATCGCTATACTCCCCTGTGTAGGCCAACATTTAATTGGCAAATTAACAATGGGAAGATCAACTTTCCTTGTAATCAATTTCAGTGGCGTTTTTATGGACACTTGCTTTGGGGTATTGGGTCACAGTCAGTAAAACTTAAAGGCAAGTGTAATAGTCTCAGAAGGGTCTTTAGTGGGAAAAAAACTTGATATAATCTTTGGAAATGGAAAGTTTTTAAATCATTGCACAGCTTCATGGTTGTTGTTTCTTTTTATGGGTTTGCCTTTAGAACAGCTTTTCTATATTATCTGGACTCTCAACTCACATTCACATTCACATTTTAGGCATCTAGCTGACGCTCTTATCCAGAGTAACTTGCAATGAGTCTAACGTTAGAATAAGCTTTAAATTGTAGATCGGCAACAGTAGAGGCAACCATAAAAACAAAGTCACAGTGCCCAGAATTCCTGTGTCCCCAAGGTCATCATCATGTATGATAGAAAAGTCCAAGGCAGTGTAAAAAAAAAAAGTTAGCAAGCGCCGGGGAGAAAGGAAAGAAAAATGTTTTGTTTTTTAGTAAACAAGATTCAAGTGGAGGAGTAAGACAGGAAACAGGGGGATGTGACCTTAATCTGAAAAGTATTTATTTATAGTAGCTTGTCAAGAGGACCATGATGACATTTTGGGGTCATATTAGGACAGTAGAGGCGAGACCCATATATATTAGTGACACCTTCTCTGAGCATAGTACTGTGTTAAGTAGTTCTGTGAAAATTGAATGAATTGTGAATGAATGAGACGTTTCTTATACTCGGTCTGCCATAATAATAGGTATGGGCATGTTACTGTCCAACAAGAGAGGATCTACATCTCAAGTTACTGTGCAGATGTGCATATTTCATTTCAGTTTTCAGTTCAGTGTCCTCGCTTTACAGTCGTGCTTTTATTTTTACTTATTTTTTACTTATATGTACTGACCTTATTCAAGTAGCATCAGTGGCAGTTTTTTTTTTTTTCATGACTACATTTGGACTACAGCATGACTTGAAGAGTTGGTTTGAGGGGAAAAAGTGTCAAAAGAGAACACGTTAAGGCAGTTGCAGTAGAGAGGAAGGGGTTAAAGAATTAACTCGTATGCTATTTTTATAGTAATATCTCATTGACAGCGCTTGAGATAGTTTGGCCCTGGGTATCCATTTTCTGTCCAGCACTCACCTATGAGTACTGGAAAGGAATTCCCTGGATGTCTGATTTCCACCCTTTTAAACCAGATTTTCTTTCTGCAAAGAAGACTTTATTGAATTTATAAGCTCCCTTTTCAGCGTTTCAAAGAAGAATAACAGGCAGGGAAGGGTATGACTCATATATTTTAATTCATCATTGTTCAGGGTCGACCTTCAACTTTCTTACACACGTACCAGATCTGCTGTTTGGCCAATTGTCCCGCAATTCATAAAAAGGAGATCTATTCTAGTGAGCAATAAATGCTATCTGTGACTGAGCTCTGTTTCTCTAGCTAACAATACTTCATATTCTAACCATGATTGGAAGAGCCCAAATTCATCATGACCAGACTGTTACCCAAAAGGGGCAATGCATGTGAACAACTCTATTTTAGCTGGTCAGTCAAGCTTCAGGGATAGGATGTTTTGTTGCATCATGGTTCAGGGTTTGCATGTACCTTGGTTAATAACGCTTTACACACCAACTTAGACTCTACCCACATTCTGACCATACAGTCAGGCTTGAATTTATGGCAACTTGAGACTAATGCTATTTTAATTTTCCCATGATGATATTTTTAAAAGGCCTCTTACTTTGTTTTGGGTAATGGGTATGATATTAAGATTAACATCTGATCTGATTTCAGCCAAAGAATCATAGAACAAATCTGTTATAAATCTGTTCTCTAACCACATCCGCAGATATGCTAGAACGTAATAGAGAGGCTGCAATGGATCTACCATATGAAGCTAACCAACAACATACCTGAACAACCTCCAAATTTCCCTGATGTCTATTTTTAACTCTTGATCTGTCTGGATGTGCTTTTGCAAAAAGTAATTTTTGGAACATATGGTAAGATTTAAAATCATCATCAGATCATAAGATTTTTTTTAAAAATGAAGTGCAAACAGGAAATCTTGTCTCAAGTTAGTTTTGGCCCAGACATCAAGTGATTTTGGTTTCTGTTGTTGTCGAATCTAAGCACTTTAAATCTGTCTGAGCAAAACTCATGGTGGTCCGTCATAGTTTCAGATGGGCGGAAATGATGTATTAGAGATTCAGATACTGAAAAATATGTTTGATGGGAGATGGAATTCATGGGGAAAATAAGCAAAAGGAGAAAATAATGAGAAAAATGTTTAATATCTCATAGGGTTATTCTTCACAAAACTCCAAACAATGCATGAATCTAGTGTATTGTTGTAATAATGATGTATAGTTGACTCATATACAGCAATACATCTTTTCTGGAGATGAAAGCTGGACCTGGAAATGAATTCCATTTCATTGACTTTGTTGTAAATTCTTGGCATTAAGCAGTGATTAAATTGGCAATTGCATGGTTGAGCTCATGTAACCTCTTTTAACTGAAAGCGTCCAAAGGCTTGACGATCCAAGAAGGCTCATTGAGAAGCTGAAAGGAGAAGGAATGCCGAAATGAAAGGAGCAAGTATTTTGCCCTCCTTTAATAAAAAAAAAAACCTTTTTCCACCTTCATTCTCTTAAATCAGAACCAGATGAGGGCCTCTGCACCCCTGATCCCCTGAGGTAAGCCCACTCTGCTCACAGTGAGCAGCAACATGCTAATGAGAGCCCAATGACACTGCTAGACGGCCTCCAGGGGCCATTATTCTGGACAAAGATAAACCTAGACTGCCAGATTCACTGTCAGTCAAGCAAAGCTATCGACAAACAACTTTGCCAGATTATTTTCTTTGCCCAACATTTCTCTTCCAATGGCTCCGGCATTGTGCTGCTGGCACAGTGATTGTCAACGATTCACTCTTTAGTTGCACATCTTTATGTGGGATGTACTCCCAGTTTCATTTGAATAGTTGTGATTGATCAATGCTGAGAGACTGTGATTATGTAAGATGTGTAGGCCACTTGAATAGTGGTTTTATTTTCTTTGATATTTTAGCAAGTATTAGCAAGATGACACATTTTTGACTCAAATGCTTCAGCGAAACCACAACATATTTGTATTTGATTACCTCCAAGAAATGCACTCTTTGTCTTTTTGAAATGAACGTTGAACTTTATCAAATAAATCTGATAAATGTTCTCTAATAGCAACAGCAAGCAGACTGTCGGTGAACCAGCAAACCATTGACTGTCACAGCCACCCACCATGGATGGAACACCTACCGATGCTGGGAAATTCATCAGATACTGTTTACTTTCTGACTCATTCATTCTGTTCAATATGTGGGAATGCTGGGGTGAAAAGCACAGATTTCATGGCACTGTTTGGTTGCTTCCATGTCTAAGGCGGAGTAAAGGTTAAACAGCTAAAGGAAAAATCCACCCTCTGATACTCTCACACTGTAATATATATTATCAATGTTTTATATCATCAATCTGTGATGTTGCAATGCATTCCAGGAGTTATTTTATGATGAAGTGTCGTAATTTACCTTTTTATTGTCTCCACTTTCCATCAACCTGACTTGTCCACTTCTGCTTTCTTACATTTCCCAGAATGCCTTTTGACAATCCCCAGAGAACGTGCCTGAGCATTTCAGCTGTGGGTTTTACGTGTAGGTGGAGGGAGCAATAGGGATCGTAAGAGGTTTTCCAGTCAAGAAAAAGCAAGATTCTCACCCCTATACTCCCCTGACAGTGATCTCCATTGTAGAATAAGTTTCTTTTCCATTGGAAATGTCAGGCATAGTGTCAGAGAAGAAAGGCAATCACAGCAAAATAACAAAAGGGAAATGGTTCATAAGTTATCGAGTGCAAGATGATCAGTGCAAGCAGTTTTGCATTACATTGATAGATGTTTTTGTGCTGCTGTCTCATACACACAGAGGAATAGTATTTTTAAACACAGCAGCATTATAGTAGTAGTACTTGAAATGTGTGCTTCAATACAGTAAGATCACAAGTGGTTACAATTTAATAGAAAGAGGAACTAGTCTCCCGTAGAGGTACACATCTAATTTTCTTGGTGTTTGATGGTTGACCTGCTGCCTCAATTGTTCATTAAAATCACGAAACATGTTGGTGAGTCAGTGCAATGTGTATTGCCTACTCCTGGGGGTGTAGGGGTAAAGGCTGGATCCCAAAGTGAACGCATCATTATGTCATTAAAAGTAAAAAATGATAACAGATGTCTCTGCTACCCACTGAGAGCATTTGAGGCTCTGCATATGTGTAAATAAAGGCTAGTAAAGAAACTGTAGGGACACAGATCTCAGTCTCAATAGAGTTTCCACACTTAAATGTTTATGTGGTCAGGTAGACTGTAGTTGAAAGGTATTTAAGAATTGACATCATTGATCAATATTTTGTAAACCTGGGGACCATAAGATGTGAGCTTATTATCTCAAACATTTTTCTTGGCAAAGAAGAAGTGAGTTTAGGGTGAGCTAAAGTGTAGGGGGAATTTTTCTGGAAATTCCCTGATACATAGCACCAATAACCCATTTTTTAAGTGTCTCCGGACTGTTTTCTTTCCTTGAGAGAGGGACGATTGCTTTTATATCTCCATCGTCTCTTTAGTACCCTGAATTCTTATCAGATTGTAATGGTTGGAATGAAACCTGAGCCAGAAGTAGAGATCCTGAACATCACGGGACTATAAAACCTTCAGCCCCTCGGGTTTCTCCCCACTTTTACAGCACTGATGCAGGCATTGGCACGAAAGAGCCAGGAGCATGCGCAATCTTAAGCAATCAAGTAAGACACGGTGAAATTATCTGGTCTGGAAAGAACACCAAAACATCCAACTCAAGTAGAAGTACTGTTTTTTTTAGTAAACTACAGCTCATTTCCATAAGAATAAAAGTTTAAGTCACTTAAAAATCAGACATTGTTCCATATGATCTTTCCCATGCATTGCAGAGAGGTCAGAGAGTCCTCTCCCTCAATCACCCCAAAGAGAATACTGTGGGCAAAGTTGATAGTGAAAACAAAACAAAAATAAAGAGGTCATGTGAAAATATGGTTTCTGTCAGGTTATTACAGTCATTTATAGTCATTTAGCATGTTATGCACTTTGCTATGGAAACCATAGCATTTGCTATGGAGACTGTGTTATCAACGTCTACGATTGTTCACTTTTTAAAGTGCACTGTTGTGATATTGCACGTTTTATAGACTATGTTGAACATTCTAAAAATAATTCTGAAATGTATGCCAAAATTCAATCTGTGATCAAAATAAATGAAAATGTCCATCCCCATTATTCAAAAAGGTTATTACATTGATGTCTCTTCTGCAAATATCTATCCAACTAGCTAGCAAGACTAGCAATGCAAATGCAAATCCAAACCAATAATACTGTTGCTGGACGAATGGCACTTTGACTCATGTTAGCTAAGTTACTATCATGGATCACGAGCATTTAATATAACAGTCCTAATTTAACATTACCTCCACGTGCTTTAGCAGGTTTGATGCAATTCACAATTAGCGAGTTTCTGGTGCAATGCTAATGGGGACAAAGGTTATAACTCTGCTCTATTTAAAATACTTAAAATATAGAAAAGTACATTTACAAGCATTTTTAAGTAATAGTAAATTACTGATTTTAAAAGAAAGCACAAGTTCATGAAAAACTACTCAATAACAGTAACTAGGGTATGTTGTTAAATTTGTGTAGTAAAACATAATTGCTCACTGGTGACACAGGGTCAGTTTCTGTGCTTCCCATCGCATTGATTTTGTTTGTGGTGCTGCAAAGATAAAACTGATTCCAGATCTGAATCTATGCAATAAAAGAAAGAAACATATCGCGGTCACTGGGCTTGAGAAAGTGGACGGTTGGATAGGCTGCAACCTGACCACAAGGATGTTTGTTAGTTGCCTTCCGTAAACATAACAAAACACAACTGATCAGGCCTGTTTACAGCCACAGTGAAACCACTATTTCATTTGGAAGGGAATAGAAAGGAAAATCGGATTGAAGTTTGTAGAGGGAGGGGGGAATCACAGTGACAGAGAGGAAGGAGACATCTTATTTCCCATGCTGTACAGTTATGAATTTATAGATGAACATCATCTGGCCAAATCAGATTACATTGGAACAAAAGCTCAGAGATGGTAACAGTTTGTTCGTTTAAAACATGTGACTTTAGTGGAAGCACCTTTCTCCACCTTCTCCCGATGCAATGTTATTTTAAGAGAGAGACAGAAAGGAGGACACTATTACAGTTTAGCTCTGTGAGAGGCCAAATCATTCCCATCATTGTCAATATTTCAGGGTGTAGCTTGCCAATACCAAATCTTATTGCGGTCTCATATTTGTGGTGTGTTTAAGCATGTAGTGGGAATTGGAGAGGGGACCGCCCATGTTTCAGCCTTTTTGTTTACAGTGATGACAGGATGCGGCTTGACAACTATGCGCTGTGTGTGTGTGTGTGTGTGTGTGTGTGTGTGTGTGTGTGTCTCATTATGGACTGCATCAATACAAATCTGCTGTGGAGGAGATTTTTCACCGAAGACGCAGCAATATTATGTGCTCTTACTGTATATCACCGTCCGTTCGGAAGCAGTGTGCCAGAGCATTACTCACGTTGCATCTTGTATACTTTCATCTTGAAGAGAGAGAAGAAAGAAAGGATGAGGTTTTACGTGTCATCTCCCCTATGTTGTTCCTTTTCAACATGATGCATTCCCCCTAAACTATCCCAGAAATATGCAAGGTTTTTTTCTGACATTTGTGCATTCAGGAAAAATCTAACTGCAGAGATGCCTCCCACATCACAAGTAAAGGTCATGGCTTTTTCCGTAGTAACTCTCGATGTTTATGTTTTCTTTGACCTCTCTCACAAATATAAATGTGGAGGGGAGTACGAGGATGGCTTGCAATGGATGGAAAAATACACCTTTTTAGATAAATTATTAAATAAAAACAAACTGAGAACTGTTTGACTTGAATCTTTCCCCTTGTCCAACTAGTATGTTGTTGTAAGCAGCATGTGTATCTATTGCGGACACTGACAGCCCTTATAGTGTTTCACCATCACAGTGTGTGCCTTTGTGTTTGCCAATCCAATTAGCTTTTGAAATACTTTCAAGTATTGCAATAGTTGTGAGCCTTAAGGTATGTTTCACAATCTATAAACAGAATAATATACACTCATATAAGCACAAACTTCCATGGAGGGATCTCATGCCTGCTGTACACACACACGCAAATACATTGTGTGAGACCTACAGCAGCCAATGGCCTATGGAGAGCTGCCAACCAAAGGAGTCACCAGGTCTCGTGCAGATTAAGGGGGAGGCATAAACCAAACGTGTTTCTCATTGACTTTGTGGAGGACCAGCGTGTCTTTGCTTATGCTCGTTACTTGGCAACACTGAGGCTGAAATATCTTGTTACTAATAGGATGGTAATTACAGCAGCATTACAGATGTAAGAATTTTACTTTTCCCACTATTGTTGAGTAAAGTCAGTTTTAGTGTGTGGATTTTAATGGACACAAAAAAAAATTAAAAGGTGCTTTTTAATGAAGGCGAGCATTATTTTAAGTGCAGTTCCTACTCTGGAGTAACCGATGGTACTGTAATGTTTATTTGGTGCGTAATGCAAAACAGTCATGTTATTGCATTATTGCAGAAAGAGATACCAAACTCATGTTTAAACTAAAATACTTATCTTCAGCAGTTTGTTGCTTTTGTCAAATGTTCGCCAGTTGCTGTCCATTTGTAATCACAACTGCAGCTAGAGGGTTTGATGCATGTTTGCCCAAAATGTATAACATAAAATAGTAGAAACGTCTATTTAAGGATTTTGTTGAGGAAATACACAGCTTGTTTTCATTTAGTCATTTCTACTCAATCACACTGTATGTGAAACACCTGCAACCGTTACTTTCTATTATCTTACATTATCTGTAATCTCTTGAAAGATGCACGTTTTGGACCACTGTCTACATATAGTACCCTATTCCTGTATTTGGACTACAGGCATTGCCAATGTTTCGTAAGGACATAGACTTTGATGAAAGTGAGGTTTAAAAAGCCTTTTTTTCAGCTCTTTCTACATCTGTTGTAACTCAGCGGCTGGGTGAGACCTTGTGCATTGAGCATTGTGTTCCTCAACCTGTATCTGAGTGGCACCAATCTCTGCTTCTATAAGAGGAGCCTGCTGAATAATGTTATTTTCACCAATTTGACCTCCAGTAACTGTGAGAACATATGCGCATAGACAGGCACAAAGATACTAAAGTTAGCAAAACCACTTAAGTCTTCATTGTGGAATCTGTTCTGAAGACAGCACCCTGCTGGGACTGTCTCCGCTACTTGTTTCAGTGGAGGCAGTTGTACCTAAGGCTGTTAAAGATGGCTTCTCTCATCAATCTGGTTTGTGCTTTTGGGATGGGTGGGGGAGAAGCGTTAGTGTTACCATTACCTAGAGGGTAATCTACCAAAGGTTATTGCTCAGGTGTCCGCATGATTTAGGAGTCTCTTTCTCTCACACCACATATGTGTCTGCAAGCATGGGCAAATGCACACAAACACACACACACACACACACACACACACACAGAATACTTTAAATGCTTCTCTGACTGCTTTATCCCGAGTCCTCATGTTTCACTGAGAATTTATATATAGTAGTACGTAAAGGATCACAGCCTAACCTGCTGTAAATGGAGAAAGTGTTTACAACTAAAGAGAGACAAAATGAATGAGCTAGAGGAAACCTGAAACCGACCGTTGGCAGTATTACACGGCTTCCACAGACAATGGAGTCCTTTCTATCATTTTATTGTCAAGAGTTTCTTCAGTACAAGTGTGTGTGTATGTGTGTGTGATCTGTGTGTGTCTTTCTGTATATTACATGTGAGCTCTGAAATTCTATTGCATTTATAGATGAGTAACGTTTCTTTGACGATCAGCTCAAGAGGCGAGGCTGCAGAAGAGAAGATATTGTATTTTTGATGTGACGTCACGACAGAAACCACAGTTTTAAAATATCCCGATCCACAATCAACTAGGCATCAATCTTCAATCAGCAGTTCTTTCATTAAATTCCAGTGCAAACTTGATACTTGACTAATTACTTTGTAGATTAGTGATTTCTTCTTAATGTTGTATCCTGATGTACACACTGTCTCTGACCCACTGTCTCTCTCTCTCTGTCTATATCTCTTGCCTTCTCCCTGTCTCTCTCTCTCTCTCTTTTTCTCTCTCTCTCTCACACACACGCACACACACACACACACACAAACACACACACACAAGCAGACACCACCACCCTA
>CABFOQ010000106.1:0-27378 GCA_900660455.1 Gephyroberyx darwinii | reverse complement strand
AAGCCTATGTGCTCAGTTCACCCAGCCATAGGACTGAATCAGTGGAGTTGCTTGTCCATGCGTGTGTGTGGAGGTTGAGACCTTTTGTATTCCAGGCCACGTGTCATGCTGTGGCACAGTCTTCCACAACAAACAGATCATATAACCTGACTCAGCGGCAAGATGAAGAAAAGGTGATGGTGAGATTCTGTCTACAGTCTTCCCCTCTGCTTGTATGGATTTCTGTCTGGATTTCCATTTTGCTTTGATCTCGGTGCGCTGCTCCCTCCTCCCGGCCGTGTGCTAGTTTGCCAGCGTGGTTGTGAGCTGGTGATATGAAAGGGGTTTTGGGCCTCCCCACACATCTCTTTATCAGAGTGGCATCCCCACTGCTGCCCTAGACACTCCTCCAAAACTCTGTCTGAGGCGGAGGCCTGATATCAATAGTGACATTCCCTCTCCCTTGATGTGCCTCTAGAAATATTGCATTGCAGAATGAAAGCGAAGCCGTAGCCACCCGAGGCAGTTTATCCACAATGTGGGCCAGGTCCACTAACCATTTCTGTTGCACCTGGTTCTGTTTTACAATTTCAGTAAATACTGCAGGCCAACGCAGAATGCAAAATATTCCTTCTCAGAAGGAATTTTGCTGAATAAATTTGCAACTTTAATACTCATATTTAACTTTGTCAAAACAAGTGCATTTGGGTCACATCTGGGTCTGTTTTCCTTTATTTTCCTGCAGATCCAATGTAAAGCAAGTCATGTTTTATTTCCAGTGGTGTCGTGTTCTTGTAGTGATGGGTCTACTGACTTTTTCTGTTAGCATCCAACTCTTAGTGGTGTCGTTGTCCTGCCCTACATATTCAGACACAGCGGCTCCATTACTATTTGCCTGCTCATTAAGGAGGGCACTTGAGGCTGCTTAACAAACAGGATCTCTATTAATATGACTGCCATTTATATACAGACAGGGCTGATTGATAGCTGACAACAGCCAATTAGGACAACTTTCTCTGGCCATTCGTGGGCTGTCTGTCACTGATTAGGGGTCTCAGTCTCATTGTAAGTTGATGTAATGTCTATTTGAATTCTAATCTGCTACATCAAGTGTATTTATTGATGATGGTCTGAGCTACATCTAACTTTGGTGCTATTTGGTGAGATCCAGTGTGGAACAGCCAGTCAGGTCTTGATGTTAAGTACTTTTCCATGCGATATTCAGCAGTGAGTTTGGACTCTGCAGCAGGCTATTTATTCCTGGGACTAAACTCTGTCCTACCTCTTGCCCCCAGCAGCCGCAGCTGCTTGTTCAGTCACATCCATAACCGCCCACTCAGAGAAGTCAGGCAGGCAGAGAATGAAAACAGGACAATTGAACACGCAACACATCCTCACTGTTTGTCGTTAGATGTGACCTGGTTTAACCTGAGCGTAGCCCGCATCCTGCAGAATGAGGAGAAATGTCTGAGCTGGGGAGAGTTAAACGATTATGAAATCCAGGTAAATCCCAGTTGTGCAGAGCTATGGTGCAGCAAGATGACGGCACGCTCTCCCCTCGGGATGCACTGAAGGGAGTGTAGTGGAGCCACTGATTCCCTGCCATTCCAGCATGAGCCTGTCCATCTTAGCTATATCCAAAATAAATACTGTGGGTTTCAATCTGAGGTCTTTGAAGTGCAAGCAGATTCAGCGTGTTACTCATGTGAAACAAAAAGATCATGTGCGCTCAGCATACATTCCTTGGGTAGATGAATGTTTACGCAAGTGAAAAATGTTGTTCCCCACCAATGATGCAGGCACCCCTTGGGACAATCAGCAACAACAGCATCCCTCCACGTTTCATCAAAATTGGACTGTGGTGTAGCAGTTAGGGCCTTTCAAAGTAATGTCCCCATCAGGCCAATCAGTGTAATTTTTTAAAAACCCAGAACACCAAATGCGTCATCTCTCCAAGTTTCATCAAAATTGGACCAGTGGTGTGTTAATTATAGTGCCGCCATCAGACCAAATTAGTGTAACTTTATCTTAACGTTTTTAATAGACCAATTAGTGTATTTTTTCAACCTCTGAAACAGAATGCAAAGATGCATCATCCCTCGAAGTGTCCTTAAAATCCAAGCAGTGCTTTCTGAGATATCACCAGCGATGTCACAAATGATGGACGGATGGCCTGATTCATAACTCCGTCACGCAAAGACTGACCGGCTGTAGGAGCGATCAAACATGGAAACAGAGCGACTTAGCATCCAGATCAAGCTAATTAGCATTGGAGCTAACCAAATCCCTCTACAGCATTAATTAGCAACAATCAGGCCTGATTTTTCACTGGGCGTAATGATGGTTTGGTCATACCAGTTAATAAAGCATGAGCGTCTCACTAAAACACACTTGTGAGGGCAGTGTGTGCCATTACACGGCTTAATGACCAGGACCCATGTATCACAATCTCATGTGTTTAGGAAACACATAGTTGTCCTTCAGCCAGCCTGAGGCTCCTGACACTCCTCCTCGATGCATCTCTGACTGACAGGCTTCTTTTTTTTTTTTTTTGCAGACCACATTTGCACTCAGTACCATACCACGTAACTCAGGTCTCACTAAGGTTACAATACAATGTCAACTCCGACAGGCAGAGCAAGTGTTTGGCATTCAAGTGTCGTGAAATGTCACATGACAGACTGCCTGGATTCCTATAGGCACACTGTTTTCCCTTTGATGTCATGTTTTTTATCTAGATTAACTACACTGCACTGCTTCACTGGGTCAAAACCATCTGTGTTGTCGCTGCTGTTGGTATATTTTATGAATGTGCTGGGAGAGGTGGGTAGGAAATGTTTGCAATCTGTGAAATTTATAGATGCAAAGCGTTGTATCAGGCAGTGTCTCTCTCCTCTATTTCTGGCTCTGTCTCCTGTCAGTGTGGTTTCTGATAGTCACCTCATTCCTGAGATTTTTCTGAAGATGCTATACCATATAGTCTCACAATTCTGTCCACACCTAGCCGTTTCTTTGATTTCATGTCAATTAATCAGTGTGTTTTTTGTGGGACTACCTTGTAATTAGGTTGACATTACATAATGAGATGAAGACCACTTTACAGTTCATTTAAAGCTGGTCGGTACCATCACCTATTCTTCCCCTGCTGCTTCCCGTTCTACGCCCCTCCCCACCTTGTTTCTACTGCTGTCTCTGCTTATCTTTTTTCCCCTCATCTCTTCTTTAGATCTCCTGGTTGCTCTGTGAAATCACAGACTCAGAGGAAATGTCAGTGTTAAAAATGGAAAACAGAGGGCCTTCTATCACATGAAAGGCACTGGGGGTCTCTTTAGATTGTGTGCTGTGGCAGAGTGACGCCGGGCACAGAAATTGTCTCCCCAGTGAAGAAAGGGAGACGAATCAGTGCTACTGTACAGAAAGTCCATAGCACCTCTGTCGAAATGAAGGGAGGACTCAGGACTCTTTTTGGAGGAAATAGTGGCATTAATAGCAAGTGTCAATAGTTACAACTGGCATAACTGAACAATCCTGTTATATGTTATGTTAAATATAAATTTCAGCGTGAAGCAGATGTAGCTTTAAACTAAATGTGACAATTTCTTATTTAAACAACTTTGTTCTCAGCTAAGATACAGACTAACTGATATTCCTCAAAGTAAATTGAAACATGCCGTACTCTACTTGTTGCTGATGCTAATGCAAACTTAATAATGGATAAATCAGGCTTGATTATTCAGTCAGAGGAGTTTATTTTCATTTAACCTAAAATAATTTAACAATTACACTTGATAAATACATATATAAACAAGTAAATCACCCTTTGGGCCAATCAATAACAAGGAGAATCAAAATCGGAGTGTTGGTGTGGCACTTATGGCCTTTCAAAGTTTGAAATTTTCTTTAATTAACACACCCCCATCAGACCAATCAGTGTAAGGGCTCTATTTTCATTACAGCTTGTGGGGCTTTTTCGTTGGCCGCACAGTTTTTTTCCCCGTCTGCACCTGTTTGGTATTTTGGTGACACACCGTGAACTTGACTGCGCCTAAGTGGGAGGAGAGGCTCAGTAGGGGGTGTATCAGTAAAGATCAAGCGGCGCAGGGCAAATTTGGTGTCAAGGATTATGGGGATTTGCACTTATGCCGCAGGCGCAGGCTTTCGTGGCTTTGCCAAGCAATGCGGCATGAACAGATCCTATTCAAAAGCTTACCAAGACTTCATCATATGGCCAATTTGACTTTGATATAAATCCCTCAAGCAGGAAAAAATAAGATAACATTTTTATTCTAACTATATACACGTGGCTGAGGTGTGAATGAACATTGAACATGGTCAGTGATGACGAACAGCGATGAGAGGTTTTTTCTTCATAAAAGGCTTACTGATTGGTTAACAGGCTGGGTCAAATATCTAGGTTAGAAAGCCATCTCTTTTAATTCATTGGTGTACCGTAGACCTACCCAGAGTGTAAGGAGAACAGTGTGTAATGGGTACCTGATGCCTGCATAATACAAGCCCATATTATCACCTAGATGTTTTGGCAAATAATGGAACTTTGACCTTTTAAATATTAGATAATAAGCAATTTATATTTTCTCACCTGATACGCCCATCCCTCTCCCAACCCAAAACCTTCCACACTTTCAGTGGGGATTGTCTATAGATGACTTATCTCTTCCCAAGCTAATTTAACATCATGAGCCTTTGGCAGCCATATATTTGCTTGTGGCAATTCTGCACCTCCTGCACAAGGACGTCGGTTTCCTCTTGGGAGAAGCTTTTGTGTCAGAACTATTCCTTTCTCTTCCATCACTAAATTGTCACAGCACCACAGCACAGAGCGCACTGCTTTTAAAGAGAAGAGAAAAGAGCTGATTTGATTGGTCAAAGGCTCATCTACTGATAACGTATTCCTCTTAATTCAACCCTGTTTGCAGCTGTGGTGCACCTCTGGCCATGAAGTGACCAAAAATCGTTCGCCACACCCTGTGTGCTCACACCATGTACCTTTGACTGCGCTTCGGGCTGTGCACCATTGACTCACAAAAATCATGCACTAAATGTTTAAATACGAGAACACAGTGTCAAAATGCACCATCCCTCCAAGTTTCATCAAAATCGGGCCAGTGGTGTCTGAGATATCCTGATCCATAGTCTCCCCTCCCTGATTTCATTACATGGGGGACAAAAATCAATTTATTGATTGACAAACAATCACTCAACCAACTAACCAACCAAAAGAATAATTGAACGGCAGAGAAATAAGAATCTTCCATCTCTCGTGTCTCCCTCCATCTCATAAAGTACCAAACTAACAAACAAACAAACAGCTGGATGAAAGAGGAAAAAAATAATGTTCTATCCCTCCATGGCCTTTCCCTGCTCCTCTCCAGATTGGGTGTGGTGTGGTTGGTGGAAGTGTCTGTGTAGAGCAAGCCTGCTGAGAAGTGCAGGCATCTATAAATCCCCATCTTAGTTAAATGCTCCTGTCCAGCCTGTGTGCGAAGTCTACACACCTCCATGCTGTCAGAGTGGCTGATAAATCTGCTCTGAGACAGGGGAAGGAGCTGAGGCATGCTTTCACCTACATACTGTAACTCACACACCCATATCATCGTGGCAAAGAGATATCAAGATCATTTTAGAGGACACAGCAGCTTCTTCACCTCAAACTGATTAGCAATTAGCAAAAAGATTCTGCTCTCTACACAGGGCAGGGAGACCTCTGCATCTTCTTGACCTTGCGTCTCACAGTGGTAATTTTGGCAGCCATTTTAGATCAGAATCAGAATCAGAATCAGAATCAGAATCAAATGTATTGGCCAAGTACATTAGCACATATAAGGAATTTGACTCGGTGACATTGGTGCATTAAAAAACAGACAGGCACAGCAATCAGATAAAGAAACTCAAACAGTCAAACAACATATACATATTATATCATAGATATCATATTGGTGTTAGCAGTTTAACCAAAGTAGGTATCTCTTTTTGTATAATCCAACATTTCTATCCTGGACATGATGCTGATACCAATGCTGACCTGCACAAAATGCAGCCATGAGAGTCAAAATCTCTCCTGAAGCAGAAAAGTCCTTTGCTTGAAACGGTCAGTAACTGTGTTGCATAATGGCTTGATAGCAACAGTTAGAACATGTATCAGCATCCTGGGATCATGCATGTGAACAGGTAGCAGTGGTAATGAGCTAACAGGTTCGTTAGCAGCAGCAGTATTTCTCTGTGTGCGAATGAGGGGCAACTTGTATGAGAGCTATGAGGGGTAGAGGGAGACGCTGTGTGATTGAATCTCTCATGTACCTAAAGTGGAATAACACATTGAAATATAATTTAATGTGAAATAGTTTCAGCAAATTAAATGTCAGGAGGCCAAATTTTACACAGATTTGTCACATGGCCTGATAGTTAATGGTAAGTACTCTCCTTAGAGCATCGGTTAAAACGTTCTAAATGGGACAGACATATTAGCAGTGCAACTCAAGAGAGACAAGGATACCTCACATCGTTAAAAGCCAAATGACCAATCCATTAGATTAGCAACATACAAGTGACAAATTGACTAAACACTTTGATGATCACCCCTTCACTCTGGTGCTTGAGATCCTGGGCCTCACCCCGGAACGGCTGAATATCTGGCATCAAGAGAAAGAACTGGCAATGAACTGGCAGTTGGAGAGCTGGTTGAGACTTGTAACACATGGATAATGCAGCCCGCTCCAGATTTCTGGGTTGAATTTATGTTTAGGACTCTGTTGGGATTTGAGGAAAAGACATTATGTTTCATTCTTTAAACCTTTGTTTTTCCAGCAAATAACTCTTCATTCACTCTTGGGAACTGTCCAGTGACTCCACGGTCACCACTGTGCAGCTACACTGCATTACATAAATACACCATCACCACAATACAAATCCAGATTTTTTCAGCTGGATCGAGGATTTAAACCGGTGACTTTCAGGTCACACACCCACTCACTTCTGTGTGATCTATTGCCGCTCACGCATTGATTTGGTGTACATTTTGATTTTCACAATGATCCAAAGCTGTAATCACTATCCTTGGAAAATGCCAAGATCACAACATTCCTGGTCATACAACTACTTCCAGGCAGCCTCTGGCGAAGAGTCAGGCATCCTAGAGCTGTTAGAGAGGGCTCATGGTGGCACGCTCTGTTAATCGAAACTAAAACTTCATTTAATTTTGAGCAACAGAACAATGTTGCCTTACCATTCCTCTGAGGCAGTCGGCTATTGTTTGTGCATATATGATCCATGATCATTACTGAAGCTGTCAATAACTTAGCAGGCCTTGACCGAAGAGAGTTTTTCCACAGCCTTAATTTTCAGAGACTTTCACATTTGTACTAATGAACAACCATTAAATCGAACGTCTGCTGAATCTCAAGCACTAAAAATCCTGTTGGCATTTGGTTTAACTGTTTTCATGTGGTCTCATGTGGCACTTCCAAATCAGGAACACCTTATGGGCTTTTCTGCAGTCAAACAATTAGGAAATGAAGGAGACGTATTAAATATATAATAGATATGAAAACCAACACCATATCTGCATGATGTGTGATGCAGGACATTGAGGCCTTTCATACTGACTTCAATAGTCGTGTTCCACTGGACAGGTGTGTTTACTTTAGAGAATAATACAAGAGGGCTTTATGGAGCTGCGCTTTTATTCAAACATTGACTGTGCATACATCACAAGATAATAGGAAGCACAAGGACATAGCCTTGAGAGCCGTCCTAGAGAACCTATGAATCTGATGAGACAACTACTTCTCCAGTAGCATGAACAGGCAAATCTCTGTTACTGTTTGCAGTTGGACGATGAAGTGACATTAATCTTAATTCTAATCTTGTTTGATTGAAGCCTGATCTTCTGTGCCATTGCATAATATGAGGCTCTATGCGTGTTTGAGTCTTTTTCCTGTGTGTGCTTTTAACGTTCTGAAAAATACAGTGAAAAGAAAAGAGAATAAATGTTGGTCTAGAACCAAAGACAATGCAGCACATTTTCTTGACAATAAATCAATATGGATGCTGGCGGAGTCATCAATTCTTACTGTTGGGAGCCTGGCGCTCTTTGCCAGTGAATTAAATACCAAGATACAGTTGAAAACACTGGACTGATTCAGTTAGAGGAGCCAAGCCAAACAAATTACAAAATCAGAGACGCAAGCCATTTTAGGTTTTGTGTTGCCACCTGTGTTGTGTTGAACTGTTTTGTGATACCAACTGTAACCTGTGCTTATGACCTTGCATGTTTTAAGCTTCCAAGATTTAATCAAGTCTAATAGTCAGCAATGGGAAAGGCTTATGCACGTAGGTCTGATTCATTATTGTCTGCTAATTTATGTCTGAATTGACCTGCTTCAATGGTTGTTAACTCCATGTTTTATTAAGATCTCCTCAGTCCATTAATTGTAATTACTGCACAGCCATGTGTACAATACAATCGTACTGATTATCTATGCTCTGACATGCTTAACAGATAACATTTACATAGTCTATATTGTGTGTGGGTGAGCTGTGTGTGAAATTCAAAACCACATTGCTATGCCTCAGGGTACCATAGAAATATTGTTTCATGTGTAGACCTTTTTTTTTTTTTTTTTTTTTAATTCTCAAGCAATAGCTAGACACTATAGCCTTTGTGCTATTTGTGCATATAGTACACAAATAGTGGCCATACAATAAAGCTGCACTTCAAACTAAACATACAGTGTATACATCCTATTCTACCCGTCTGCATTTTTGGCAGCGTGGTCTTTGTTTATAGTCTCAATGTGCCTATTATTACCCAGTCCACCAGTAATCCTGGCAGCTCCTCAGCAGATGGTGTGGTGATGATGTCTGAGGACTGGCCGTGTTGCTGCTTCCTCAGCCCTTTGTCCTCTCTACAGACCCCTGCCATGCCGCTCCATGACTAATGATTTCCTGTTCGTCACAGAAACACAGTCATCAGAGAAATGGACTTGCATGCCGGTTTCTGCTGCTGCTCTTATCGGGCCACTTTAAACCCATTCCCACTCTTGAGGCGCAGTTGGTTTTGGCTGGGAGTTTTTAAAGTAAGCACATTAATTGTCGATATGGGAAGGCAATGGCAGTTTGCAGTGGTCTGAATTTCACAAGATTCATCGGGGTGTGGTGGAGTTGTGTGGTAGAATGTTGTTTATAGTGATGCTCAGTGACCTTCAGAAATTCAACACTACCTATTTTACATGCTGCCTCAGGCAAATGGATATGTCTGACTGTTTCACATTCATTCTCTTTTGTTCCATTTTGTCATCAAATATGCAACTGCATCCCTCTTATTTGCTTATTTGTGTTCACAAATGTTTCCCTTTGGATTTTATTTACATGCACTGTGCCATTTTTGTTTGTTGCAGCATCTCCAACTGTGAAAATGAATTGTATTTTGTCGCTAACTCATTGCCTTGTTGTTTCTGTATACAAACGTACTATAGAATAGCACAATTCAATACATATTACCAAGGGAAATATCACTCCTCCAACTGAAGAGAATTTTAATAGCTTTCTATACAGGTTATCTAATAGCTGATGTTGACTTCTGACGTCTTTATGCTACAGATACGCCTACAGATAATGTAATTACTATTGTAGATCTTAGATCTTTCTATCAGTTCTTCTGGAAACTGGTAGTAAAATGTACGATTGATAGAAAGTGTTTAGGGTAGAACGGTTTAACAAAGGAGATGCAAAGGATTCAAGAAGTCCATCAATACCCCCATTAGCGACATGCTGTCTGTGTAATTTGTGTTATTTGTTTAGGTCTCTACTTTACTAGACTACTAAATAAGTCGTAGTAATTTGGAATTGGACTATAATGAGAGACACTCTGCAACTGTGCCAACCCTCAAATTGCTGTTGAGCACATGTGGAATATAATCAGCTATTAGAGATGAAAGCTGGTCGTGACGCTCAAATCACTAATAATTCTATCATTTTCTACCTTTGTTCTGCCCCATTTTATTTCCAATAATCTGGTAATCATTAGATCGTCTTCTACTCTTAAACCTGTCAAATGGAAATGAATGGATACTAATGGCATGATTTCCATTACTTTCCTTCTGGTTGAATCTCAAATGGGTAATTACGTATTCGACCACCATTAGCCATTGGAGCATAACATCATTTCTATGTAGAGTAAAGTAGACTTTGTTTGATATTAATGAATAAATATTCTCCCACAGCTCTGATAGAATTGGATTAGCGCACATATGATTTCCTCCCTTATCAAGTTCTGCAGAATTAAATGACTCATCTTGGCTGCAGCAGAATGGAAAGATTGAGGAAAGTCTTCAATGAGGTCAGCAATCAGGCCCATTGGTCTGGACTGTTGACTTGGACAAGTCCTAACCTTTAACTTTTGAAGAAAACTAAATCTCTCTCATAGTCTGTATGAATTAAGTCACAGTGCTGGCTTCATGGTTTTAGTTGGCCTGTCCTTTGCTTTCTATTATGGTTGCGTTTGTCCCTAATGCATCTTGACACACTGGTACGGAGTAATAGCTTTGAAACGCTACACTGAATCGATGCCTGGTGCCTTTTCCTCTCTTTGGTAATTTACTCGGTAATGAGAGACGGTGTGGACGACTATGTCTCCACACGCAGAGAGGATTTATTCTGGTCTCCCTGTGCCTCAGCAGGGTTAGAGTGAGTTGGGGTGCTAATTAATTAACAATTAAACACTGGAATATGGTTTCACTGAAGGGCTTAATTTGGGAAACCGCTACCCCTCACTCTGCTGTTTGTTTCAGTGTCTTTGCCAAAAGTAGAACATTTTCTTGTCTTGTGCCCTTCTATTATTGTCATATCATTGTATGAAACCATGAAACCAGGTTGTGTAAGGTGGATATTTTCCCTTGAAATCTATAACAATCAGCGCTGATCTAAATGACCCTCAATGTCAACAGAAGGCCCACATGAGAGTGGTTTTCAATTTGAGAGATAAGGTCAAAAAAGCCATTTTGGGCATCATAAAGGAAGCATTGTCTAGATATTGATGCCATTTATTACCTGACACTGAAGGGTTGCTGTAATAGAGGGAAAAGCATGGTTCTAATGCTCTGACAAGACAGAAATGGAGGATAGCATTGATGGGAAAATCTATTAACCTTGCCATAGAAGTGAACTTATTGATGTCTCAGCACGCTTTTATTTGTTGACCAACGCTTGTCTGTGGCTAGGTGCATGTTACGGTTTGTGTGCATGTGTGTGTGGGCCCAAATAGCCACGTGTACCTACAAGAATAGAAAACATGGACAACATGGAAAAGTTGCGTGTTTTCCAGACATCATAAGGAAAAGGATAATCTTTGGGATTGATGTCGTGAATAAAGTCAGTCAATAGAATGTCCTCACAAGTGGAACACAAGGGTGTGTGTGTGTGTGTGTGTGTGCGCGCGCATATCTCTATGTGTATATTTACATGCATCTATGTGTATTTGCTGCCTCCAGCCTCCAAAATGTGAACAGTACAGTGTTCTAGTATAGCACTGATGTTTTTGGGGTAATGTTTAGCTTTATTTCCACAACCATCTCCATTTTGGTGCCAGTTTTGGTTTTATTGTGGTTTGCAGCCCTTGACTATTCTGTTTGGATGCCTTGTATTGATAAAAGCACTATTTCTACATACTATACACACATTTGTTTATTTCTTTTTGAGCGAAATTTAGCTAATTTTATATTAATTACACATTCTCTTTATCAGTGGTGACACCATTCTTGCTGTAGTGGCCCACCACTGCTGAATGAATGGATGATATGATGATAGGGGGACCAATACAGCATGCTGGGATACCCAAACACTTGTCAGCTAATATTGGCATCAGGGCTGCAGTGCAGATGCAGAGTCAGTCTTGCACCTGGGACACTCCTCGAGATTAAGAGGCACTCACTGAACATGCAGCAGAATCCATAAACATCTAATCGTCCACTCTCCTCTCCTCTCACAACCGCTTCCTCAGCTTGAACACACTAATTGACTAAGAAATCAGAAGAGACAGCGGGATGCCGAATCACACAACCATGGAAAAAATGTCAGTCAGACAGCTTATTTTAGCTTATTCCTGGCATCCTCTTGGCTTAGTGGCCAAGTAGGTGTGATAGATTTTTTGCTACTGGGGATCATTATAGTATTTCCACTCAGGAGGTGAGTGAGGTGTTAGGATGTCCTATTTTTTAAATCCTATAACATCCGAAAAAAGGTCCTATTAGACCTATTAGAAGATCACACTTACTTTTCTATGGTCTAGGGGGACATCTTGTAAAAATAGAGAGATTAGACAATTCTGCTTCTTGTGGCTTTAAGAGTTAAAGGGGAATTCCAGTATTTTTAAACCTGGGCTCTATGTGTACAAATTCGTCATTTATACCGCAAAATAGGTACAAAAAGTTTTGGAATTGGTCCAATAGATCGCCTCAGCCGGCAGTCGTGAAATCCACAGGGGCAAGTGCGCCGATCAAAGTACGTCCACAAAAAGTGCTTGTTTTTGCCACTGACAGGCTCAGATTGTTATTCGAAGTGTCTGACAACATTACGGAAAGGATCCCTACAGAGATAGACCTTTTTTAACCAGAAACAGAAGTCTCTCACAAGGAGATGTCTCGCTATGAAATCTGAAAGATGAGGTGAGTTATTGCAGGAAGAGGTTAAACAAAGGTTTCTGGTTAAACAAAAGTCTATCTAGGGAGGGATCCTCTCCGTAATGACACTTCGAATGATATCAGATTTTCGCCCTGTGCCCCTGCGGATTACGTTGCAGCCATAGCAGCCCATTTCACAACTGCCGACTGAGGCGATCTATAGGACCAATTCCAAAACTTTTTGTACCTATTTTGCAGCATTTTAAAGCAGCATCGTCAGTGACAGCTCAAATCTGACCAAAACACTTTCATACCTGATGCAAAACATTGTTTTTTCAAGTATCCCATAGTTCATTATTCTCTCTCTCTTTCCACATAGTAAGTCCAGAAAGAGCATATAGTCCAATACAATACAATACAAATGCTCATGCTATTAGCACCAGGGACAAAGCCAGACTGCAGCGCATCATCCAGTCAGCAGAGAAGGTGATCAGCTGTGACCTGCCGCGGCTTCAGGTCCTGTACGCCTCTAGGATCAGGAAGCAGGCTGGAAGGATCATGGCTGACCCTTCTCACCCTGGACACTCCCTTTTTGAACTTCTCCCCTTCTCCACTTCTCCTTTGTCTATAAATGCATAAAACACTCTCACATCAGTCTTAAAAACAAACACAATCATTTAGCAACATATTCTGCAATTTAAAACACTTAATATGGGTTTGAGTTAGGGACCACTTTTGTTTAAAAAAAAAAATTTGCTTGTCTTTGCTTGAGACAAAATGTATTTTAACAGTGCAGTTATGCAGTGCATTTGGCCTCAGCACATTCTCCCCTCTTTCTCTGCAGGTTTCGGGATGACCACTCCTGTGACAGTGGCAGGCAAAGTGTTCCTGATCTTCTACGGACTTCTGGGCTGTGCCGCCACCATCCTCTTCTTTAACCTCTTCCTGGAACGCATCATCACCCTGCTGGCCGTGGTGATGAAGGCTGTGAGGGAACGACGAATCAGGAACAGTGGCCTCCTCCCACCAGGCATCCACCATGACTTCTCAGCCTACAGCCTACCAGGCTGGAAACCCTCAGTGTACCATGTGATGCTGATTCTTGGACTGTCAGCCATCACCATCTCCTGCTGTGCATCAGCCATGTACACGCCTGTGGAGGGTTGGGCGTATCTGGACTCCCTCTACTTCTGCTTTGTCACCTTCAGCACCATTGGCTTTGGGGACTTTGTGAGCAGCCAGAGTGCAGCTTATGAATACCAAAGCCTCTACAGGCTGGCCAATTTCCTCTTCATGCTGATGGGTGTGTGCTGCATCTATTCGCTCTTCAATGTAATTTCCATTGTCATCAAACAGGTGCTCAACTGGATGCTGGAGAAGATGAGCTGTCTGTTTTGCCAGCGCTGCAGTAAGGCCAATGCCTTCCTGGGCAGACGCAATGCCATCCGTCCAGGCTCCAGGAGCCGCAGAGGTCGATTTGGACGGACGCCTGACTCAGATGGGCCTTGTGATAGTGACACTGAGGGACGCAGACTATCAGGGGAGATGATCTCCATGAAAGACCTCACAGCCTCCAACAAGGTGTCCCTGGCCATCATGCAGAAGCAGCTGTCTGAGTCAGCCAATGGATATCCCAGGACAGTGTGTGGCAGCTCACGCCATAATGGTTTCTCTGGGGGAGTTGGTGCCCTTGGTATCATGAACAACAGGCTGGCAGAGACTAGTAACTCCAGGTAGGAGTTACTGTCTGTGTTAAAGAGGCAGTGAGAAAGGCAAGTTTGGAGCTCTTTAGCCCTATATAACAAAGTCTGAAGTTGATTCTCATAGATAAAAACAAGATTTTTGAAATGTATTCTCAATATCACTCTTGATATGCATGATATGCATGATAGTTTTGGTTGGAATTTACAATCTGTGGTGATAATGATGATGAGGATGATGGTGATGCTAGATTATATGATGATGATGATGATGATGATGATGACATGAAGAGAGACCCACAGAGTCAAGTAAGAACACCATGAGTTGATATGGAAGCATGGAGGCCATAATACCCCATTTTGCTATACCTGACTCAAACCCAACCAAGAACAAATCACTGAAAATCACTGAAATATCAATATTTTAGTCTACCGAGGAATTAGTCAGCTATATATGTGTAATATCAGATTTTGACTGAACTAGTGAAGTAGTACTGTAATGGAGCCAAGGGAGGCACACAGTGCAATCATTATTGCTTTGGGGTTTTGCCAGTTTATTTGAATGTACATGGTGAATGTTGATACAAACATTTCAAGAAAAACAGAATTACTGGATGATATAGCACATATTAAACTATGCATTAGATTTCACCTCATGCATTATTTGCACCATTTGTAGACCATCATTTGAAACCCACTTTTCTTGACAATGGTCAAGTTTTACCCTCCGGTGATTTCTGGGGGGAGGTGGAAAGTCCAGTTCCTGTACATGGCTCTCATGTAGCTGATTCTGACAGGGATTTAGAGTTGTACACTACCAGGCTTCAAACAGTAATTTCCTATTGCTTAATATGGACAGAAGAGCAGAGTGGGAGAATGAAAATCCATTTCTCTTGAGAGAGGAGCTTGGCTTCTTATCAGCTCAGAACATGTTTCGGCGGCCAAAGACCTTGACTTAAAGGGTAAAAGAAGGCACCTTCCAACTCTTTTCTCTCAACTGCAAAAGGGAAAAATGATAAAAGCCTGCAATCTAATAATTACACTTTAAACTTTAGGATGTAGACCTATTTATGAAATATAAAGAAATATATGTTTGTGAATATGTTTATATGCCAGGGGTTTGAAGTGGAATATATGGGAGTAGAAGTGGATGAGAGGAGGAGGTGCAATATGGATGGCTTTGTCCTGTAGGCACATTATGTTAAATGATGCAGATTGGGACTAGTAGAGTCAATTTCACTCACTTGCATTGATTCTTCTTGTAGGGATTCTTTTGTAGGGATTTGCACTTTTTCCACGAAAGCGACATCTTTGCAGCTATGCCTTGGCGAAACAAAGCATGTTCCAACGGCACGCAGAGGTTGTTTTTCCTTTTGAGTTCAGTGCAGATGTGTAGGCAAGGATTAATGGATGGAGGGTGTTAGTGGAGGATATGGTGCTACCCTGTCGGACTATACGATCAATAGCCTTGTTGTTCCCAGCTATCTCTTGTGTTTGATGTTCGTAAACATAGAGGGAGAGTTAAATTGTCCCAGAGAAAGAGCAAGGGAGACAGAGAGAGAGAGGGATGGGGTGGAAGAGCTTGTGGGACTTGCTGGAGTATCTGGCATACATGTTCGTATAGTCCTATAGTAGCAGTGGAAGGCAGCCCTGCACATCCAAATCCATGTCCAATGCAAATCAGCCTGCAGCCTGTTTCAGCCAAGGGCTCAACATTTCCGGGTGTCCATGGTTAACATCTAGTATCTCCCAGTCCACCCACTCCTTTTTATAACCCTGCCATCTCTGCATTCAGTTCACACACACTGCACCATACCCTCCTGCTTCCTTTTTCTTGCAGACCTCGGCTCTCTCCTCACGCTCATCAGCCCTCACACTGTGAATATAAACACGCCATAACTGTATATAGCACTGGAATGTCCTAGAAAGCGCTTTATAATGAGGCGTGAATTAGATCTAGCTCTATCCTTTGTTGTTTTCCATGCTTTTTGTGCATAGATCTGAATATTTCCTTTACTCCCCAGCCTCAACAAGAGGAATAGAGAAAATGACTCAGGTAGTTGAAACTTCAGGCTTGTCTTAGTTTCCTGCATGCCATTATGGTTCAAGCCATACGAGATAGCTGTATATAAAACAGAGGACTCTTTTAAGTATATTTTTCTATATAGCTTTCAAATATCGACATACAAATACAAAGGATGATTGAATATGAATGTGTCTCACTGTCACATGTCTCTTACACAGTAATAGTAGTCTCCAGGTGAGCAAGATGCAGTATTTAGAACCGTGACTTGACTACTCTCTAAAAACATGCAGAATAAGGTTATTGTCCAGCCTTTTACAGTTCACTTCAGAGTTGCTTATGACCAGCGAAATGAACGTATGACAGTGACGCGAAGCTAGGAATGCCACGTGTTTCATATGTTGCCATACTGCTGTTAGCATTACACAAAGACGAACCCCTGGGACATTTAAGCAGGAGTATGGGCATACTGTAGCAAATGATATACTTTGAAATTAAGTGCTTATTGTGTCACCAAAGGGTAAAGTATCTGCTAGCACAAAATTATTATTTTCCAATGATGTATGCAAACTTTCATTTACCCTATGGGGGGGCATCAGAATTACTAACTGACTTAGTAGCCCCTTTCCCTTTTGGGAACTAGCTAGCTACAGTGGTAGAGAAGAAATTATATCCTTAACCAATGAATCCTTAACTCACCTTTGACAAGTAGTGTATGTGTGTATGTATGCATGTGTGTCCAAAATGGAACAGTATGACGTGTAAAGGACTGAAAATGAGATTTAAAAGATTGTGATATGTTATCTAAAATGCCTCCCTTAATATTAGCCCCCCAAAAGTTATTTGACACAATACAATATACATTGCAATGTATTTTCCTTAAGCCTGAAACACATCAAGCTTTTAAGACATTGAATATAGTATTTAGAGTAATGTTTGCTCACTTAAAATGCATGCATGGCTTGAAATCAATTGCCTTACTTACTTTTGTCCTTGCATATTACAGAAGAGATCCCTTATTGAAAAGAATATAGTGTATAGAGCTTGTGTGTTGTACTATACAATCCTTTTGCATTTTGCAAAATTGATCTCCATTGATTGCAATGGTTTTAACTGCCCTGCTGTCCTCTGTATCTTCTGTAAGAGGAGACAGGTGGTCAATTACTGTTTGTGTGTGTTATCAACATAAATGCTTCTTAAATGTGATATCATTGACTCTTCTCTTTTAGTGTAATTAGTTTCTCTCATGTTACCATCAACCATGAAATCCAAACTAGATCAAAATGATGCAAAATCCTCAAGCCCTCACTATTTGTACATAATATGGGTGAACATAGCAGACTTGGATCACAGCACTGGATGTACTGGATGTAATAACCTGACAAAAGCAATTTGACTGTACAATAAGGCCATTACAATGTCGTGTGAGAGGCTTGGTTTGACAGCAATCACAAGCCCTCTCATAGCACAATTTGTTTTAAAACATCAAGGACCGGAGATATTGTTAGTGTTAATCTAGGCTGTTGATGATGCCAATAGCAGCCCTGCAAGAGAATGAGGCCTGTGTCTCACAGAGTCCTGTATTGAGCTCTGAACAGCATAATAAGATGGAGGTAATTTAATGCTCACTGGTTATGTAGCATAATGAGTATCATTTAGCCATTTAGTCGGCAAAGATGCAGTACATTATTATTTTTTGAGCATATTATGATACATTTCGTTACGATAACACTGCACACTTTGTAATTTCATCTGAGGAATACTGCATGAACTAGAGTGCAGTTTGTGACTG
This sequence comes from Gephyroberyx darwinii, assembly GCA_900660455.1. NCBI lineage: Eukaryota > Metazoa > Chordata > Actinopteri > Trachichthyiformes > Trachichthyidae > Gephyroberyx > Gephyroberyx darwinii. Next base: position 9,249 of record CABFOQ010000106.1, on the reverse strand, counting down.
TTGAAGCTGCTTGTTTTTGGAGCACAGTTGATTTAGATTAATTTGGCTTTGAGTACATTTCAAATTATAGATAATGCTATTTAAGGCCTCCCAGCGGTCAGGTAAACAGACGAGTGGCTCCACAACAAAATTATGTATTGCTGCCTTGCTTGGCTGCTTCTCATCGTTAGCAAGGCTAACATTTCTGGCTTTGATCAGGAGCTTCGTTTCCAAATCCACAGCACACAGGCCCTGTCTTTTTTTACTACGGTTATATAGCCCTGAATTATTGAATTACACAACACTGAGTACTCGAGTTAAAAGCTGCTTCAGATGTCTGTGATCCACAGCTATGTTGACCATTTGCTCTATCGGCATCGACATAATTCTACACCCTGGTGTATGTCTCATGTTGCTTGCATCGTGGTGTAATATTGAGTTAATGTATGCAAGTTAATTCTGTTTGCAAGTTGCACATTTATACCAATGATTGTACTTTTATATTTATGTAATTAAAAGTAAAAACTATATAAAATAAAAAGGAGTTCAAATAAACAATGCTATTTACTCTGAGGTTCCCTTTGATTTTCTGAATTGTTTCTCTCTATGTATGTCTCTATATTTATGTGACATGAGTCTAACTGAAATGAATTCAAGCAGTAAAAAGGAAAAGCGTCAACAGGCTTGTTTCTGTTCAGTATTCTGATCTAATTTACGAGTGACCTACCACTGCTCTTCTCAGCTGGAGAACTGACACTTATTGGAGAAAAGAAAGCTCAGTGCTTTAGTCCTTCCTGTCAGCACTTTACACTTGTTCTTCCTGTTATCTGTGACTTTTTTAAAGACCTGCTTGTGTCTCTGTCTCACATTTCCAAGTGAAGAGAGAATAAAAGAGGTGATTTATTTGGCATTTTATTAAATGTTCTCTATTTGATCCTTTTCATAGGTCGTCTGTAGATAATTGGCTAACACCAGTTCTGGGTATGTTGTTCTGATGAGTAAACCTTTTCTGAGCTCAGTATTATTTTCAGATATGCTTGGATGGCCTTGAAACAGCGCGGCTCCCTTGTAATAGGTCGATCAGGATGGTAGTCATTAAGGGCGACCTGTAATTGCATTCATTACTGAAATCACTCTGATCCCTGCAAACTGTGCTTGAAAGCAGTCTGCATTATTACACTGCACATGGGGTTAAGAGGAGTCTGTGTAGCATCTCTGCCACTAAGTCTGTGCTCATTAGTTCATCTATTTTCCATTTAGTAAAAGCAGAAAGTCCACACAACCCTACAATGCATTTTTTCCTCGCCTTATTCTTTACCACTTTTGATAAGCAGTGCTTTTGTTTTTTCCAGCAAGGTCTGTATGTTGCTAGACCTGTGCAAAAGCATCATATAAAGAAACTGTTACCCATAAAACCTAGAATAAACCCATCTGTATTTACTGCATGGCATCCACCTTAGCCGTAACACACAAAACACCTCTCTGATTTTCTCAATTAAGAAAAAAAACATCAAATCACTGAATCTTTGCTTTGTTTTCCTTCAGAAAACTCGCTGTCACACCAATACAGCGTGAACATGCATGGATATCCCGAAGGGAGCCAGGACTGCAGCTAAAACTCCAGCAGCAGGCTAGAACGTCTCCTCTGGGTCTCAGCTGGTGTCAGAGCCATGTGCCTGAATTCCTTCACTGCGGCAGAAACCTCCTCTGATTGCCTGCCATTTGTCAAGAATTGCTTTGATCATTTCCCTGCGTCTCCTCCTCGTTCCCCGCCCCTCTTCTCTTCCGTTAGCTGGTAACAGGATGTTAACGCTCCTATCACAACTGTTATCAGAAGAAAACTACAACTATATTCAGTAAAAAAAAAAAGAAGAAGGCAGCTCCCTATCTGTGAGAATGAAAGTATGAAAACATATGATGCACCAACTGATAACTGCTGGTAATTGTTCTGGCCCCTGGTACAATGTCATTTATCTTCATTTTCACATGTCACAAGTGATTTGGATGAAAAGCTGTTCAGCATCAACTCTTCTTAAAAGCGAAACAAGCACATCATCTGCTCAGTCAGGAAGCAGTGGCGGTGTTTTAAAGGCATTAACATGGTGGAAGTGGCAGTAAGGCCTTGGGAAAAGCATAACTTCAGATAATAGGGCCTTGAGCCTAGAGACAATTTGCTTTTTTAATCATTTACATAGTGTATTTGAAACCACTGGGAAATGCCATACTTTTAACACATTTTGCACAGTGAGAGAGCAATGGTCATCCTTCATTTTTCTTATGTTTCTTCATTTTTATTTTTTCATTAGAAATGAAGGAAAAGAAAGGTTTGCCATTTTGGCTTGTGAATGATTAAATCCAATCAGAACCCAGATCCCAGAACATGAAAAATATCAAACTGTCAACTGTGAAAGCAGCACAAGCAGCATTGTACATTGTCTCATTTCTTCACATGCTGAACAGATTACAGTGAGTAGAGGCATACTGATGCCCGGAAATATAGACTGTTGTCTCAAATTGCTACAGTAATTTGTTTATGTTCATTGATTGACTATTTCAAACAAAGGAGGGGTAAATGGAGGACTTGTAGCATATTACTGGGACAGTGCAAAGGTCTGCTACTCTGAAGGGCGAAATGGCCCTCAGTTTAAATTTAGACATTTAAACGGCAACTGTAATGGCTTTTCGATCATTCAAATTGCCCCATGCTCTACATCCCCTTAACCTGGGGCAACACATTCAGCTTGATACATTTAGTCACATTAAAGATGACTTTCGTCTCAGGAACTTCCTCTTAGGTATTTTCCTTTTATGTGCTGTGAAAGGCAATAGTATTTCATCTATCTATTCAGAATGCACATGGGGAAGTCTCCCGAAATGGCCTCTAGTCCTCCAATGATCTCTGAAGAGGCCATGAGGGTATCTGAGTGAGTCCGAAGTCATTGTGGAATCAAGACATTTACATGTCAAGGGGTTGAGCATCCCTGATTGAGGATGCAATTATCTTATAACATCTGGTCTTTCAATTACGATGGAGGGAGAAGTAGAGGGACGGAGAGGCTAAAAGATAACAGAAGCAAATTCAGCTAATGAAATGTTAAATGTCTTTTTCAGGTTAGTCTAAGAATACTGGGGTGCTTATTATAGTAAGAATTCTTCAGCCTGACCCAACCAAAGCTAAGACCCTAAGCCTGGTTCACAGCAGATAAAGTGAGACTATTACTGATCAAGCTAAGAGGAAAACCTTTCTGCATTAAACACCTCAGAGACTTTATTCCTCAAGATCTAATGCCGATAAATATAATTCTGATTGGTTTTTCAATAGTTTTAGTGAATAGGAAGCTGCAGATGAGTCCAGGGATTTGAGTATTTTGGGGACTGAGGAATTAGTGAAGTGGCCTATTCTCTGAAAAATATTAACAATTCCCAGGGAAAACAGAAACCATCACAAATGGTCAAATTGGAATCGGACCAAGAGAGTAAATACCAGGCAGACAAAATTGATTTAGATAATGGAAACAAGAACTTGGAAAGCTTTAAATTTATGTGGCCAAAAAAACATCGAAAAGAAAGATTTAATATTTATCCTTCTTTACAGGTAAGCCAGACCTGACTTTTCAACTGGAATTCAAACTGACATCTCTCATAAATTCCCATTTTCACAGACTTTATTTTGTTTCTTTCATATTTTTCTGCATTTCAGAAAGATTGGCCACTTCCAGATTTTATTTTCTGTCAGCAAACAGCACAATAGTTTACAGCTCATTTTAGAACAGAAGTGCAAAGTAAGAATAAACTCTTTCACTTTCAATTTATGATATTGCTTCAACAAAATGCTATTGGCCCATTCCCATTGTATTGCCATGAGAGATATACAGTAATGTCTCCCATGGCTACTCCAGTGCAGTGTAAAGATACCTAAATCAATCAAAGAAGGCCAATTTATTACTGACTGTTTAACTCGTCAATCATTTTTTGTAATACAGTAATCTCTTCTTATCTGGAAATTCACTGTCAGTCATCAAAGTTCTTGTCTAATAGCAACAAGAAAACTATATAAAGGAAATGAATGATGCTACGTGTATGTTAATGCGATATGTCTTTGGATTAAGTAGGATGTATCACAAAGGAGTTTAATCTGAATAGGATCCTGTGAGTGGTGGAGGTTAAATGGCTTTTGAATTGCATATCACAATGCGGTGTGCGACAGCCTTTGTGCATCTGAAGGAACAGAAAAATACAGAGGTGAGTGGAAAACTTAGTAACACCAGGATATTCTTGTTCATATTTTATGGTCAATTCATTTATCTGGGTACTCCAAATGACCTCATTAGCAAAGCTTCACTGACTAGATGCACCTTAAACATTTTCTGTTATGTAATTATACATGAAATTGTTCATGCAGCACGGTGCTATAGAGCACACAGCATACATTCAAACTATACATTCAAATCTATTTCTGTCATTCTCTCCCTCTCTTTCTCCCCTCACACACAACACTGAAGAGAAGACATTGCAGTCAGTATAGAATCTGCTGACTGCACTTAATAGTCCACTATCAGTGACTGCTTCCACTTCACTTCCCCCATCAGCGACTGAATTAATATGTGACTGGGCACTTGTATATTTATAGTATTTCAGTAAGGCTTAGTGGCAGAATAGAGTGACTGCAGACTAGAAGGACTGCAAAAATCATTGAGCTGATTGCTGTGGGGATGCAAATTGGCAAGAGGCATTAATCAAAATTGCATGTGGAGCTTCATTGGTCTCATTGGTTTACTATGAAGAAGTGAAAGTGAAAATGCTCATAATAAAATCCTTTCATGTTGGGCTGAACCAAAAAGAACAACAACGAAAGAACCTGTGTTTATCTGCTCATCCTATATACAGTAGTCCTCTGCATTGAAAAGCAGGGGGGTGGGGAAGGAAGGAAGGACGAGAGGAAGGAAGGAAGGAAGGAGGGCTTTGGGATGCATTCACTGCATGAGAGGGTTAAGAGCCTGATGTGCACTCCTCATAATGTGAAGAGGAGTCCCATATAGCTTGTATACTAACAGCACTGAACCAGGAGTGGCTGGGGAGACAGAAGGAGACCCAAGAGGAATAAAAAGGTAAAAGAAAAATAGAAGGTAAAGATGGGCTATCAAAGCGAATGGGAATAAGTATGGGATAGTTGAGTATGATAGCAAAGCCAGTCTCTGTTCTCTCGTTAGCTTTATTGCATTTGCTCTATTCCCCGATGAGTCTGTAAAGACCGTTCATTTATGGAAATGCTGACGTTATTGGGTGTTTTGCACATTTCTTGTCATTTCTTTGTTACTTCCAACCTACTCTCGACTGCTGTTCAAAGCACAGTGCTTCCTGAAATATAATTCCAGAGCTCATAGGATCCCTCTCAGTTTGAAACTCAAACTGTCAAATATCACTCAGATATCCTCATCCTTTGTCAAAGCAAAGCGCTAATTCATCAGCACACAGCAACTAAGCTGTGTCACTGAATTCCCACTTTTAATTCAGAGTAACTGGGAGTGTCTGGAATAAAGAGCTCAGTAGGAACAATTTTCTATCGCCGATGGTAAAAAAATAATAATATTATTTTACACGTTATTGTTTGTATTAACCAGAAACCACTCAGTTAGCCTGCATTTCCTGTATTTTTGCAACCTTGTGACCAAGCAGCACATGAACTTTCAAATTATGTAAATTGCCTTTCCCAAGTTCTAATAAAAAAGTGTCACTGCAATTGAAAATGAGTCTAAGGATAATCTAATATAGGTGTGATGAGGGAAATATACCTATAGGGGAAAATACCTGTATTTTCCTTTTAAAGCTGAACTAAGCCACTTTTGCACTTTGGCAGACCCAAGTTGCAGCGAGAGACAAACTGTTTGAATTTTTGAAAGTTTGTAAGACCTCATCAGGTATCATGTAACGTGATATCAGTAAACTGCACACTTCTCCGACTTTCATTTCTTCTCCCTAGTGGTTATTGGGGGTGGAGGTGGTGAAAAGAACTCTTTGCAGCAGGTTAAGCCATCGGTGAGTCGAGTGCTGCTATTTAGGAGAAAGTTTCGCATTATATTGCTTATGTTTCGATTCATCAATTCCTGTGTGCTTTCCTGCCCATGACCATACCCAACTCAATTTAGGGGGGATGAAAGGATCTTCTCTGTTACAGACCTGATTAGACATATAAGATGTACATATTTTTACATATAAATGTTGCCTAGTGCAGGTAATAACATCTGTTGAGAGCAAAATTTAGCTCTTTTCCAAGATTGAAAAAACAAGCATACACTTGAAAAAAAAATGCCTGTCATTCAGATGTCCTACACTAAGAGGTGATGTGTCTTGTGGTTTGGTATATATTGGGTTGAGTGGTGAGAAAACATGTTGTATTAAAAAACAGCTTCAATCTGCAGAAACACAATGTATCATAGTGTGTTAACCAGTAAAACATAACCATGATATCTTCTGTTGTACTACAATGTTGCATCAGCCTTATTAGCATGTCCTGTTTTTAATGTTTCCACAGACTGTTGCCTGGAGCGCTGGAAAGACACAATGAATATCCAGGTCTTCTCCAGAGTGGAAAGGCTATTCAATTATCCATGCTCCACAAACATAACCGACTGTGTGAATTCTACTAAAAGACTGTCGGCGGTTACATGTGGTTATATGCACGCATGTTGTTTGAATCTAACTCTCTCTAGCACACGACCACACACGCCCTCTGCATCTTTTCAACAATGTGACAACATAGTTAATGTTTACTCATTGATGAGTGGTGGCACATCTAGTTTCATTGAATTAAAACAGCTCCCCATAATACTGCTGTGTGTTTCATAATACAGTCTTAATTAGATGCTTTCTATCACCCACACACCATATGCCAAAAAGTCATGTGTGGGTGGATGTTTGGTTGTGTTAAATATTCAGGGACACTCTTGTTCAGTTTTTATGCCTGGATTTGTGTGTGCTTTACACTCTCCTCTGACAGCAAAGTAGATATGTGTTGTTAGGCATTGGAAAGTGTTTTAGTACACCACAATAGGGAATAGTATCAGCAGTCTGTCATGCCATAACAGCCGTTTCTGTAATGTTGCTGAAACTACAGTGAAAGTTCACATGGACCCAGTAGAAAACAAGCTATTAGTGCATGTATTTTTGTCCCTATTGCACCTGACTTGTGTAACACTACAGTATGTTCAATTAGGCATCTCTCATCCTCCTGGAGAGTGAGAGAAACATCTCAGCAGGGATCTGAAGGAGTTTGACATTACCTTTTCTCTGTTAACTCAAGCAGAGCAAAACCTCAAGGAACAAATCTCGTTTGAGCCTTGTCTCTCGAGTCCCTAGAGAACAATAACCCCTCCCTAAACCAGTAAGCTTGACTGTCTGGATACATACCGAACAGATTGAACATTTCTTGTGTCATATTTTCTCATAAAGAATTTCTTAGAGAAAGATACTCATTTGATATTCAATCTTTATATCATCCCTCATCAGCATCAGACACATGCAGATACAGGATACATTATCCTGCCAAGGCTACTGTGTGCCTCAAATGATTGTTGTTGTTCATATTTATTTACAATTTACTTTGACCAATCTTAGTGCTACATGTCTGCACATCACTGTATCAGACATTCGCTTTGCTTTTGCCAACCCAAGCTATGCTGAGGTCACTTTACTTTCAGCCTCATATTTTTGTTTTTGTGCAATGGCAACAATGTAGGATATATATTGTGTGGTCCACTGAATGTCTGATACAGTCAGATGATGTGCAGACATCACTGATTGGTCAAATTAAATCGACCAATCTTACAGGAGAAGCATAGTCAATATTTGGTTTGCCACACACAAAAAGACTCATCGATGACTTGTCTTAACTTTATTATTTAGTCACATCAGCAAGTAAAAGCAATGGAGTGAATGACGTGTTTCACATCCCTGCTTCATTGGGGTTCCTCATTAGTCTAACCACTGAGTGCAGGTCAGATATATACCAAGCTACCTGTGATAGTCATGTGACCATGTAAATCACAAATACTACCAGTGCTAAAAACATAACATTATAGAGCAATGCAATACAATACAACGCATTTTAGAAACATATAAACATAGAATGTAATAGACCCTGACAGAGTCGAAAGACCTAACAGTTAGGAGTGCAGTGCCTACGGTATCAGTGGGTGACAATGGAACCTAAGAGAAGCAGTTCAGCAGGCACAGTCAGAGCTCAGGCATAGGGATATCGTAGGATTATGGCTGGGCTCATAGCAATCCAGTAAGTAAGGTAGCAAAGATGGTTGTGGAGCAAATCAAGCAGGAGGAGGAAGCAGCAAGGGGTGCTAAGGCTGTTTCTCAGGCAAAACAGGGTCAGTGGATGAGTATAGAGAGGAAGACACTTTGCTGGACTGAGTTGTGCGGTATGGAGGCAAACCGCCTTCGATTCATTATAGGTGCAACTTGCAACCTATGATGTACTACCATCTACCCATTGATCTCAGTTAACGGGTAGATGAGGACCCTATGGGTATTGACTTGTTGTCATGGCGACTTGTCAGCCTGTGTGTCTAGCATGCTATTTGACAGACATTTGGTTGTAGCATTGTCACAGTCTGTCTTTTCCTCACCTCAGTCATCTCAGCTCCCAGTACTTTTCCACCTGCCCCTCCTCCTCACCTGTCTGCCAGTCACTCCCTCCTCATCAAGTCAACTCTGCTCACCTGTTCACACAGCTGCCTTGGATCTGCAATCTAGTCACTACATATGCCTCTCCTCTCCTTTCACCCATTGCCAGATTGTTCTTTGTACCCATGCAAGACTCTCCAGCGTTATTCGAATTGCTCTCCCGGTTTCGACCCTGCCTGTATCTGATCACCTCGTCTCGGCGCCTGTCCCTCTCTGGTTTATCTGTATCGCTGATCGGCTCTTCTGTGTACAGACCCCCTGCTCTCCCGACTACGTCTCCTGCCTGCTCCCCAACGGAACCTCTGCTCCACCTGGGGCCTTGTTGTGAGTACGGCGATTGTTCGCCAGAACGGTTCCCCGCTGTACTCCTGTTAGACTCGGCTGAGTCAACTCCCCGGCCCCCTGCGAGGCTCCGAAGGCTCGTAACCTGGAGACTGCTCTGAACATTACCTTTTGCTGCTTGCCTCCTCTGACTATTGTGTGTGTCAAGAATAAAAGGTCATTACTGATTATACCTGCCTTGAGTGCTGCTATTGGGTCCAACCACTACCCGTTACAGTCCTTGAAGGGGTGGCC
>CABFOQ010000101.1:78636-118880 GCA_900660455.1 Gephyroberyx darwinii | reverse complement strand
ACTACTGCTCACCAGGGGACATGTTACTTTGCCAGCCAGCTCTTCCTCCTTGAAACTGTGCTAAATGTGACATGAAATGTGAGTCATACAGTACATCTGAAAGGGTAATAAACACACCAGGAAGATATATGAGCGCATGTGCACACTCACTCACACACTGTCACACTCCCACAAACACACTGAATCCCACACACACACACACACACACACATATAAACATACATGCAGAAACATGCAGTCATGCGTGACACCCCTGTAGTTCAATGTTCAGTCATTGTAACTGTTATAACTTCATCATTTAACGGTGTAAAGTTATTTGGGTTCACCTAAAGGACTTCGCCAACTTTATGAGTTCATTGTGGTGGTATTTGACCAATGAGCCACTTTTCCCAAAAGTTGGTGCAGTCCTTTAATTTTATGTTCTAGATTAAGAAAGGGCGGAAACATGAAATGGAGGAATCAAGTGAAGCCATTCATACTCAATTTTCTAAAGAAGCTGTGATGTTAAAAATGGTCGAAGTCTGTGTAACGGCATTTTACCAAAATATTTATGAACGTATGTTTTTTCTTTCTTTTCCCCTTAGCATCTAATAATTCCAAAACATTCAATGCATCTGTTGATTTCTCAAAAATACAATGCTTTTGTCCAACATTGCATTGGCAAGTGGCGACTGGCCAGTCCAAGGTACCTGTGGATGCGTGTGCCCATACATCTCTTGCGTCAGTGTCAGTAAAGATGACCTCATGAGTGGTGAGTTGCCTTCTGGTCTGTTGTGGCGTGAGTGTTGCTTTCAGGGGCCCCTCCATTTGAATCTGATGAAGAAGCGGGTAGAAACAGCTGTGTAAGCCACAGTTAAGGCCTGGAAAGCCCAGCGGTGAGACAGGCAACCCTTTGCACTTTAATTTAATAGGACGGTCATTTGATATGGGCCAGGCAGGCTAGACGGCTGGTTAAATTGTAATTTTCGACAGCTTGATAAATGGTGCCGATGCTCCATATGGCGGCCTGAAAATAGGTTTGTCTAATTTCTAGTCTTAGATGGATAATGGCACTTCGTCTGAGACTCTGTGGCATACAGTACGTGGTGTGTGCATGTGTGTGTACTTTAATGATGTACCTGTCTGGACCTGTTTTGAATTTGGGACATAAGAAATAAGGACTTTGGGGAGGTGAAGATAGTCTGGCCTCACTTGGGACAAAGTTAGCAGTTAGGTTCAGAGTTAGAATTAGGGAATGGATGAAATCAATGGAAGGTAATCAGGCTAGATGCAGCGTTTGTGTATGTGAATATATTTGAAATATCTCTACATTTCTGGTTTGGAAGTGAGTGACGATGCATTCTGGTGCATTTTCTGCTCCAGTTGAAAGAACCCACGCAGAAAAAAAGACAACAAAGACGATATCAGTTAATACAGCAATTCATCAAGATGTTGTTGTTTTTTCAGGTTCGTTGGTTGTTTGTGTGCATTCATGCGGTGGTGTTTGGTAGGTTTTAATGAATCAGGCTTGCTGCCTGAAAACGTTTTGAGATTGTAAATCTGAGTACCTCATGCATATTTTATACATGTCCTTGTAAACATAAAAGCAGGATGTTAATTTATGCTGAATTTAACCTCCAAACGATGCGCAGATACTCAAAAAGTCGACTGTAATCTGAGTAGCCTTTTAAGTGTTCCATTTTAAGACTTCCATGTATCGCATTTCTTTATATCAACATGTTTTTTTGCTGAAATGACCCAGATCCACTACACTGGCAATATACAGACCACTTGCTTTTATATGTTTTTATGAGTTGTGTACTGCATCTGATTATTCTTTTTTTTGTGTGTTTGTGCCCAAAGTGCAATAGTGATTCTATGTAGTACTCCTCCATCTTCTATACACACAGAATATCTCAGATTAGTCTTAACCTTAAACCTTCAGTTGACAGCTCCTGACTTCTGACATAATGCTTATACAACACGGCCAGGTCCGCACCGCCTTTACATCAATCCAGGTTGTTGTGATCGTGATAGAGTTAACAACACATGGAAGCTACAGTATGACAGTGAAAGCGATACTTCTCTGAAGCACAGGCTTTGTTATCAGTGCTGCTCTATATCTCCAGACCTTTTTGACTTGCCCCTCAATCACCGTGACACACCACAACACTCCTTGGGATCCAGATTAATGAGCCACTGCCCAAGAGCCATGCTGCTATCTCAGGCAATTTCACATTTGAAGTGATTCTCTTATTCCTTATTCTCAATAAGTTATTAACCCTGACTACTGTTGCCAAGGGTACTGGGGCTGCTGCTGCTGACATGTTTGCCCTATGTGGACAGATTGTAGTGGATCAAATCTATAGGTCAGTCAGCATACCCATATGTTGAATCATACCCATCATGATACAATTTTTTGTGATTTCTGGACAGATCCAAAGTCAGACCAGAGGTATGGCGCTTACTTGGAGCAACGCTTGCCAGTTGGTGAAGGCTTTAGGTCTGAAGAACGAGTATTTGCTCGATTTCTGTCTCTTTTACACGAAGGGTGATTATTGGCTTATCAAAACTCCCCTAAAGTATCTTAAAGTAGTCTAAATGTAGTTATGCCCAAGGGAGAATAACAATTGGCTTGCCAAGAATGTCGAGCTTGCAGATCACTGAGCCGACGGAGAACGTCCAACATATGCATGCATGACTGAGAGGGATCATCGGTTGAGAACAGGGGTGTCACTTAAGCCTTTAGAAGCCATTAAGAGTTTTGTCATTGGTTGCCTGAGGTCCATGTACAGATGGTGCGATGACTGATAACAATATTTGGGTCCATAGCTTGAGGCTACAGCAGTGTGCATTCACACCAAACATGTTTGGAACGGAGTGGAGTGTTTACTCCTTTAGTTCAGTTCGTTTGGGCAGAGAACTGTGGTGTGGTTTGTTAGGAGTGAGAACATAATTGTACCAGCTACAGGAAATGACCCTAAAACATATGGTTTTACTAGTATGTTGTTTGTTGTTCAACCATTGTTCCATTCGGTTTTATGGCTATAAGCAGACGGATGTTGACATCTGATAGCCAGCATTTACTCTGTTTGAAAGATCAAGCATAACAGAATGTACTGAGGGCAAACTGCTGCTCATTTTCAGCTATTTATTTATGTTTGTGTTATTTATGTGTTCTTAACTGGTATGAAGACAGTGATTCCTTTGATTCGTCCTGCTTCCCGAATGCTAACATTTCCAATCTTGCGGGATGACAGGTTAACCTAAACTCTGGCCAACGACTTGTGAGTCCATGTGACTTTTGTTTGCAAGCTCTGGTTCGCTTGTATTTGGGCGGTGTGAACCTAAACCAACCAAATACAAAAGTGCAACAAAGTCAACTTTTCTGCTATGGTATGGCCCGAAGAAAACAAACTATAGGTGTGGCTGCACCCTGAGATGGTCAGGGCCTCTGAAACCCTGCTGACCAGAGTGACAGTTGGCAGGAAAACGGATCAGCCTTCCTTTAGCAAAAGTTATGGACAGTATACACAACCTCCATGTTGGATTATGACTTAAATCAGATCGAGTGTATGGTCAAGGTTATCAGTTTTCTAAGTCTCAGTAGTGAGTAATCTTATCCTCTTATCAGATATGCAGGGTGTCAGCATGACTGATTTGAAGTGCTTAAGGTAGCGATTATCTCTTTCTCAGAGTGTTAAACAGCAAAGGGTGGGTAGGGATCCATTACCATGCCCTTGACCTTGAAAACAAATTACTTTCTCAGCAATCTCCTATCCTTTGCTGCCACTATTGAACATTAGAGCTTTTTTTTAATAGCCACAGGAAGATATTATGGGGAACAGACATGACTTTGTACACTTATTCAGGGTAATTGATTAAATATGACATTACATGCCAGCAGTTTTGTCCTTGCTATATTTGGTGCCCTAGGGCAAGAATTTGGACAGCACAATGATTTATTTTTCCAGGAGTACCAAATGCATGTGTAATATACCAATTGTAGGATTTCAGGACGACAAAACATTTCATAAAATTTACGACATGTACAATCATGCTTGCATGTTTGTGGACCCTACAGTGTGCTATTTCATCTATTATAGAGGAATACCCTTATAAAATCTGTACTGAACCTCAAATCTCAATGAAGATATCCCAAATTAATAAATAAATATACTTTGATTGTGTATTTAACCAAACTGGTTTATTTAACAAAAACTCAGCTAACCCTGCGTGCAAACATATGTGATAGCCACTGATCAGTCTTTGGCATCTTCCACGAGGGAACTCGGCCAACTGAGGTTTGAGGGCGTCTCGCATGAACAGCCGCTTCAGGTCCTGCCACAGAATCTCAATTGGATTTAGGTCAGGACTTTGACTTGGCCGATCCAAAACAATGAACTTCTTTTTCTTCTTTCTTTTTTCTGAGAAACGTCTTCTTTCTCTCTTCTTTGGTAGATTTCATGAATGCTTAGGATCATGTTGAACAGCCACTTTCGGCCCAGCTTCAGCTCTCAGACTGATGACCTGACATTCTGTTCATGAATTCTCTGGTTTCCCTCAGAATTCATGGTTCCCTTAATGGTGTTGAGTTAATGGTGTTGAGTCGTCCAGGTCCAGAGGAAGATAAACAGCCCCAGACACTCCCACCAGCATGCTAGACCATAGTCACAGTTTAATTTTGGACTCATCTGTCCAGAGATCAGACTTCCAGAAATCTTCAGGTTTGTCCAGCTGGTCTCTGGCAAACTTAAAGACAGGCAGTGTTGTTCTTTTTAGACAGTAAAGGCTTCTTCCTGGCTTCCCTTGCATGAAAGCATCAAATGCTGCATTGTGTTCCTTTTAATTTATGACGACAAAAGAATGGGAAACTCTGCACACATTGGGGTTTGCAGTCAGATCCCTAGTGTGGTAATAGAGAGTTATTCATATACTCTCAGACGAGAGGCTGAGAGTATATGAGGCTGGCTATCCCTCTTATGAGCTTGGAATCATTTTTTCATTTGTCGGTCAAGGTGTGGAGGGGGGTTGGCATAGCATCTGTATTACTCCAAATGTCAGACCCCTGTATGATGAGGGTGTAGGTTTCGTCTGAGAGTGAAGAGGGAATAACACAACATAACTCAATGAAACTCAAGAGTTAAACCAAAGACGTATTGGGCTGCACCGAGTCCCAGAGGAGTTCAGGCACTTTTGCTCATGAATCTCATACTCATAAATCTAACTTTTGTCAGTCGTAGATTCAGTTGCAGTTGAAGTGAACGCTGTTGAGTTTAGTGAAACTGAAAAGGCTCCTAAAAGTTTTCTACTCCAAAGCAAACATAGTTCAGATATGATTAATCTAGACTATGACATTTCTAGATAAGACTAGTTAATTCAAATTCTAAATGTCTACTCAGCAAATTTCCCCGGCTTATCTTCCATTCATCATATTTTGCGCTAGCCTGAATATACTCCAATATTGCACCTTTGTGGACATTAACTGAAGATCATGACCACCCTCTACATCTCTATTACGTTGAAGTGTTGGGTTTGGCGACATATGTTGTTGTGGCCTCTTAGATTGTGTTTTTACTGGTGGCCAACATCAATAGGCCGGATATGAAGCTACCTCAGAGAGGTGCCGCCTGAGGCAGGGCACAGCGCTGACAGAGGTCAGGGCCGTTAATACCAAATCACTGCAACGGTTTAGGTTGCAACACTGCGGCATTGGGTACAACGTTGACAGTAGTGGGCTTTGGTAAATAAATCAGTTTTGAAGAAGAGTGTATAGTTCTAGTTCTCGCCTGCGTAGCTACAAGTCAGTCATTACATAAGATCTGAAGAAGAAGAAAGACTATAAAATACATGTCAAATTCTATATTTTACAGCTTTCTGGGTAATAGTTTCTATTTGATTTGGCTGTGTATTGTTTTTTTTAGAATAGCACTAAGGTAGAAATAGGGCGGGGGCTAACCTGTATGGCGAGGAGGAGGAGGGGCACATGTTTTAAAGCTGGTTTTAGAGTAGCAGAAGAAGAGAGGTTGTGTCCAATACCCGTCTCTCTTTACAGCCGACAGTCACTCTGCTCCAGGTAGGCTGCTCCCCTCTGGGCTGTTCACGGATTAGCGCGTGCTGGCCAAAGTCAACAAGAGAGGAAGTGGAGAAACTACTTCCCTCGTTCTCACGGAGACCGCCAAAGCCTCACCAGAGCTGGTGTGAAAGGAGTCGATTTGAGATGAATAGTTTGTATTGCCTTAACAGTTATTAATCTGACAATCTATGAGGTACAATTTTTATCACTAATTTTGGTTTTAAACAGATATTAAAGCAGTTCTGTGCACAATGAAGAATTTGTGACACCGTTACATCTATATTTTAGAGGTCAAAGGGGAAGATTTGGAAGTCTGCAAAATGAGGCACATCACTTGTAAAACAGGCGGTGCAAAAGTCACAGAGCAACGAGGTGCTGCTAATATTGAGGTGCTGCTTCCCACCTCTTGATGTCAAAATTGGGTCATGTTCAAGGCCCTTCTCAACCCAACCATGTTTAATTGCCATGTGCTAAAGAATTTCCCATGTGCACACAAACCAGTCAAGTCTGGTGCAGCCTAATAATTGTTCACTTAACTCGCCTCTTTGTGCTGCTGTCTGCACTTTGGCTGCCAAGAGTTTTTTTCCACTTTCTGCACCCTTCAAATGAGATGTCCCCCTGCTTGCTCTGGCAGAGCCCCGATGGCACAGAATGAGACAGAGCAAAATGTTCTCTAATTGACAAGGGTTATCCCCTTAAAAATCCGTGCACTCCCCTTTGCTACTGTCCGCCACCACATGAAAGACTTGTGTTTAGCTGTTTCACTTCAGCCAGGAGCATAATTACCTTTTACAAGCAATCTTTGAATCATGAAGGACTTTCCTCTACCAACCCTGCCCTTTCTCTGCTCTGTCCTTCCTCCACTTTATCCTGCTCAAAAGCTCTCTCTCCAGTTTCAGTGAGAGGAGCATAGGGAAGCATAGTCTTTGGGGTCTATGGCTATTTACTGGGTTTATTGACTGGGCGAGACAAAAAAGTGGCCAAGATAAACAGCAAACCACAAACACGGAACGGGGTGGCTGGGAGAAAAAACACTTTCATTTCCAAGTGGAGCAGCTTGCATGTGCACTGCCGATATGGATCCCCCACGAGATGGGTCAGGTCATTGAATCCCTCCTAAAACGGGCCTCAGTAAAAGGATTTATTTGGATGTTTTTTGCTTTGAAGTTGAAAAAAAGAGGAAACAAACGGCGTGTTCTGCAAAAGAGTTTGAAAAGGAGTTCTGTGACGCTTCAAAATGATAAATTATATAAATGTCTTTGGAGCCCACATTAAATGGTTTGTCAAAATAGCAGGCCCTGTGAGACTTGACTGTGCCTTCTCTGTGTAGCAAGCTTTGATGATCGTAAAGGGCACACTGTTCTATCTGCTGTGACAAAATATCAAGGCCCTGTAAGGTTTCATCCCAAGTAATTTTCCCTGCGTTGGTGCATTTTTCCCCTCTACTGACCGTGGTGGCATACCAGAGTGACTTTTATTGATTGGTGCTGACTCTTTGATTACATGGTATTGTCAAAGGTATCTGGAATCGCGCCTACGCTGACCACATCCAGAGGAAGATGGTGAAACTCTAAACCTAGCAGGTCACGTCGAGCCCAGTATTGATGGCTTAAAATATCAAATATGTCAGTTAGGTCTCATAGTTTGTCGTGCCGTTGTTGTGTGTGTGTGTGTGTGGTGATTCAAGCTCAGGTTAGACAGACGATTGGCACGGCTCCTAGTTCTCACCAAGAAAGCAGCCCCTGTCAGATTCCCAAGGATCCTGGGCTGGAGATGAAACAGAGAAGAGTGTGTGTTTGTGTGTCTGGACGTATGAACCCTGTGCATCTCTGACTTGCCTGTGCCTCATACCGACATTTCCAACTGGTATTGGTGTAAACAAGGCTGCCAACCACAGCAGGTGCGGGGAGCAGGGGAGGTCTGTGCCTCTTCAACCCCAGGCCAGAGTGAAACCGTCCTGGAAAAGGTCAATATTTGCACACCGTATCAAAGCCGTCCCTGTTGTGTATCGCGAACCACGCTGTACAGGAGCAGGCTTGTCCACGGATCCAGGAGATGTCAGGGATGCCATACGCAATGGTGGCTCTGGTGTCTGGGTGCGTCCCTCCCTGTCTCTCGAAAGTGTGTGGAAAAACACTTACACGGCTTTGCTTTGATTCGCAGTGTGTACAGATGGTTCAGGGGTTTCCATCACAGTCGTTCTCATGTGGTCCACTAGTCCAGCTCCTGTCCGCCCACTGAAACCGCCCTCTCACGGGGATCCAGGACAAGAAAATATCTTCAGCTCCATCCCAGACCATCCCAGTTTCTATAAATTTGCTAAATGAGGAAGAAATTGGCTATTCATACACCTCAGAAAGCAAAGAGAAATAAAACAGAACAGTAATGAAAGGATTATACATTGGGGATACACGATTACAGTATGTTGGAAAATATAGCAGCGCACAAATTGCTAAAGTAAACAGGCTCTTGAAAGCCATTACACAATTATGCAATTGTGAACAGACCACATGAGTCACCGACAGACGAGCATTGGTTAACACTTGGTGAGACACTGTGCAGTCCAGTTCAAGACTATGGAATTAGAGCTTGAGGACTTGCACCATGCTGCGTTTTACAAACCTTTTCTATGCCAAGCAAATCACCCACACTTGAGCTAGAAGTGCCACATTAGCAGCAGTAAACACGTAAAAATTCAGCAGGGCACTTGTTGCCCGTCTCTCCTGTGTTGCACTGTTTTTAGTGTCCTTTTATAGCCTCCTTCCTTCCTCCTCACACTCCCCCAGTCTTCCGCGGGTCCATGCAGGCGCACTGGGGAGCGAGGAAGTCAGCATGCTTCATTAAGTGAACGCGGCACACCACGCATGTCATTGAAAACAACAGAGGCTCTGTTCAGTGAAGAAATGACACTTAGAAATAATATGGAGCCAGAAACTGCCTGGAAGGAATGGCTGACGGTTACAAGACCTCCAGCTGTGGTTCACAGGGACTTTTATTTTCTGTTTGCAAGCTAGATTTGCGTAAAAAAAGGCCCAGTTCATTTCATTTGACTACTTCATGAGCTTGAACATGAAGACCTGATCAGGTAGTGGCTAAAAGTCTCTACCATGTAGCCAATTACTGTTAACAGTAACAGCAGTTGCTGTCATTTAATGAACTTACTTCATATGGTCTTTATTTACTCTACAGACTGACAAAGAACTGAACTGAACATAAGAGGACCATTAAACATTTAATAACACAACATTTACTATTCAATATGTAATTTCTCAATGCAATCCAGCATTGGTTTGTCTGACACTCAAATCTGGTATACTTTTATCGGCATATAGTTATAGATATATAAAGTATCCTTCTTGAATTTTGATCTGAAGGGCCAAGCTTTTTTTTTCCAGCTGGCATACCAGAGCCCCCTGAAGAGCATGACAAAATATAACAATAATTTAATGGTGGATTAGTGTAGCACATGTCCAGTGTATCTGGGTGGCAGCCAAGACGGTGGATTAACACCTTTTTTTTTTTTTTAAACAAAGTGGTAGTGGGGGTATATGTCCACTAAGCTGACCCAAGCCCAGGCCTCATGCTTGGAATGAAGTCCAGATCTGAAAAAGAAATGTATGAAAAAATATAGACATTGGCTAAATATTGAATGTTATTTATTATCAATGAAATAGCTCCAGAAAGTGCCAAGAAAGGTAAAAGCCTTGGCTGTTTGAATTTATGCTTCAGGAGAGAGTTGTTCATATTCACAATTATTGCTAGTACTGTTCCGGGCCATAGGAATAAACATGCAATTTCTATTCTAAGATGCATTTGTTGATGTTAATGAAAATATAATGTGAATTTCCCCACTAATGGTGCAGATACAGGTTATGATTTGTCAAGAGATTACATCCATAATTAAAGAGGAAGCCCTTACCCATATTTTGCTGAGAATTGTTTTATCCCGATAGGACAGCACTCCACCCAAGGGCTTTGTGAATTGGAGGGGGAGTCGGGCTAGTAGATGGTGGAGATTGGGAATGAATCCCCATGCACAGGTGCACGTCTGCTGCACCTCCGGGGTGGCTGTGCTGGCGGATTACAGAAGGTGAGAGTGCTGGAGCTCTGCCGCGAGGCCTGTCCCGGCTGCTGCTGTTCAGCCCAGACAGCGCCAGTGAAACAGAAAACAGATGACAGAGAGAGAGGGATGGGGGGGCGGCGGGGGCTGAAAGGCTGGCTTGTGTTGCCTCTGTTTTGTGTCTGTGTTTACCCTGGAGGGGTGTCAATAGGATATGGCTACCATATTGTGCATGATATTACCCATGTTGCAGCGTGGTGTGGCTCCCCCATTTGTCCTGCTTTGATGGTTATTGAATCATCAGTCAGGCCTAATACATGCTGTAAAATCCAGTAATGATTTCTCACTTTTTTTGTGTCCGAACCTGCCTCAACACACTTCAACACCCTGCTGCTCGCATGCATTTAACCCCAGCAACCTCAGGCTAGCTTAGTATAGTGCTCCCTCTTAGTGTCCCTTCAAATGGAGGTTGAAGCATTGTTTTAATATATTTAAATGCCAACACGATGACTCAAAATATTTCAAACACACTGGATGGACCACCCCCCCTAAGGAATTAATACTTAGTCTATGCAGTATAGTTATTCTAGTTAATCTTCTAGTCCAAATGATCTGTTTTCACTCAGGAAATTGAGTCCGCTCACCTTGCAGCTGTGCAATGATCCATATCAAGGTGGCTTTGGTAAAGCCTGACAGCCTCAAGTAGGACCTCTCTGCCATCTCACTTTCTGCACTGGCTAAACTGGTAGCTGCCCTAATCCTGTGGGATCACGTGTTGTTTTCTTTCCAGATTTTTCAAATGATTTAATGTGCCATTTCTTTTGCTGCCCCAAAGCCTTCACCCTAAGCTCCATATCCTTGGAGAATCTGCTCCACGGGCTACAGGATACTGTTAGGGGGGTTTTCTTTCACCAACCTTCACAAAAGCCATGGAGCCATTAATATCCATACTTGTTCGAATGGCTTGTGAGTATTGGCAGCCGTTGTAGGCTCCATTAGAACACAAAAGAGATCCTCCCCAGTGATCAGTTTTAATATCAACACTGAGTTTTTCTTGGATACCGTGTATGCTTAGTCAGTGCTGACAAATATGAAGTCAAATGCATCAAGTCAAAAAGAAGTCAGAGTGCTACTTCATGCATATTATTCATGTTTTCAAGTTGAGATAAAGCCTTTGGATGGTGCAGAACGACAGTACTCCACGTTTACCTTGGTAAATGAACAGAGCATCTCCAAATAAGAACCATATTCCCTGGCAATCATAGTTATTCACATGATTTTCCCTTAAATTGCATGGCTATTTATTTAACAGTTAATAGTGATAAATAAAGTATGTTATTGTACATCACAAAAGTTTCTCAAGCGTTTTGATTGGTGCTGCTATTTGAGATTACAGGGCATTTACAATGCTGAATGCTGGCTGATGAATTAGCTCCAGTTTGCTCTGACATGAGGTCACCTCACACACTTGTACGTGGCACCAAGTCATCAAGTTGGCCACTCACTGTTGACAAGCTCGGCCAAATCCTGGACAGGCAGGCAGGTGGGCAGGCAGACAGGCAGACTCTCTGCTGTCTGGCACAGGCGAGGGGGAGAGACAGACGGCCGAGCCATGTTTGACGACTTGCCAACCTCATCCATCAATCGCCACCTTTCTGAACCCACAAGGCTCTTTGGAGATGCCGCAGATACCACCGCCTGACGTCAGTACAAACCGAAGGGGAAGCTGGGAAATGGCTACCCACTTGTTTATGGTCTGGTGCACTCAGAGTGGACATGGCCTTTGAACTCAGAGATCTCACATTAGAATTGTAAAGCAGGCAGCAGAACAACACTTCAGATGGAAATAGAAAATAGAGGGCAACATGAGATTTCTGCCCATCTGTTGTGATGCATAAGTCCCACAGAGATGGTGCTGAAAGAAATCTTGCAGTGTTTGCACTGTAACACTAGAGGAGTTAGATCTGTATTATATTTTCCCTCCTAGTGGATGAGATGTATTTCATTTCAGTCATCAATCACCCAACATTTTTATTTGTATTGTTAGAATGATAAAGTGACATGAATGATAAAATCACATGTTTCTAATTGGTCAAATATTATCTTCACAGTAACAGTGGCGAGTCCTGCGTATCACAGACAGTATCATAGCACTTGTGTTATTCTCATCCCACATGAAAGGGTCAAAGGCATTGGAAGACGCCCAGATGCCAGGGTCACTGCTCCAAAACAGGTTGGGGGAATGAGCCATATGCCCAACAGTGCAATCCTTGCATCCCTTGGGGTACTGGTGAGGTGGCAGTCTGAGTGAGGAGATTAGTCTACAGCTGGCTTTAAATCCCAGTGATGACCCTGGTCAACTCACCACACTAGGTCATTTTGATAAACAGCAGCGTCAAATGTGTGCCTTTAAGACCGAATTGGATAAACTTACTTTCTTTATGTACATTTTGAATTGGTATGGCTGGTCCACACAATGTGAAGTTTCTTTAAAAGGCCTTACAAAAGCAAACCAGGATGAGATGCCAGTGCTTCTGTCTCCTTCAAGAAATGCCAAGAGACATAAGTGTCATTGGTTATTTAGAAAATGAAGTGTTATTTAGCCTTTTGCCCAAAACCAAAATATAATGTTTTCCTTTTTTGTGCATATTTTCTTTTGTGTGTGCGGTACAAAGTTTGGACCAGAAGACATTTCGGAAATCTTGTGGAACCAGTTTATGTTCTGTGCCTCGAAGTTTCAGGCGCATGGAATCTCTCCACTCTTAGAGTTCAGCGGTTCTCCTCCATCCTCCTCCACTCGTACCAAACTTACCAGCTCCATCAGGCCAAAACACACTGTTGCACCATGGGATTGATGGATGCCAATAGTTGCCCATTGTTCTGGGAAAGTATCCCCCCGAATGAGGCCTTGTGGTGAAACATTTACAATGTGGGAACTATCAGCAACCTTCAGGGAGAAAGAAACCGGCATAGTGTAATCAATACCTCTGTTGTTTGTTGAACCCACACACTCAACTCCAGAGTCTTCAGCTTCTCAGCTATATGGCCCATGTTAAATTTTGCAGTGAGGCAGCTGCCTTGTATATGTGATTTAGTGGAGTGTAATACTAGAGTTTTAGGAACATGTAATTGGGCTTGCTGATGGTGTCTGGCTTAACACTGAGAAGATGACTGCAACACTGGAATGCTCTGCTCAGGGTCTCGTTACTAACACTATAGAACAGCTTCTTGGCTAACCGGAAAGACTATGATTATCACTCCTTCTGGATCTATAACTGTTCAATTGATTGAACGTATGATCCCCTATCAATTATCTGGTTGTAATCCAATATTTGGAGAAATGCGCTGATGACCACAGGTGCCGACTTTGTGCAAATCCATCCTTTGCAATGGATGCCAATGTGGAATGTGTGCGATAATGTGATCAGTGGAAGAAACTTGTCTTGTCAAGTCGAGTGCTGATGTTTCTTTTGGGATCAACAGCTGTAGATGTATAGAACATGTTTGTTTCCGTATGGGGACACATGCACATAAGTCATGTGGTAAAGACCTCCAAAGCCCAGGGTAGAATCAACAAACTGGGTCATCCAGTCACACCTGCTATTGGAATTTGAGGTTCACCACTCATGCTGTACCAGCTGATCCCCCCTTTCCCCTTCCTTTCAATTTATCCTCGGATCCTCGGGATGATTGAACAATTGAACACATGCAGGGTAAATGCTTATCTCCATCTCCACCTCTCGTCTCCTTCTGTCTTTCACGCATCTTTGTTGTATTTTGGTCAATACTTACTCTCAGCTGTCCAGCAGGCCTAATGAGCAGTAAAAATTGCCAAGCCACCTGTTCCTTCTTTGGCCCATGACAAAGTGCATGACAACTGGGCTCAATGTTTAAATCTACATGGGGCTGTGTTGAGATCAGTCTGTCATCGGATCCCCCGTATTCGTCTGTTTTGCCTCTCAAATATCCCCAGGCAACATAGGTATTTTCATCCGCCTTCAAAAACCAAGGTCTAGCTAAGACTATGCTTCTAATGTAGATAGTTGAATTCTTCACATATTTCTTCACAATTTAATTGAAATGCCTCTCTGCTGGAAGGTGCAAGAATAACCTCAAAGGTGTTTAAAGAAACAATCTCATCGAAGGGTACAAAGATTATGCACCCTGTGGCAGGTTTTCACAAGATTTCAAAAGCATGGAGATGGCTCATATTTAATAAGGTAGTCATTTATTTGGTCTTAGCAGGAAGGTTACCTGCCTAGTTAGAGCAGCGGAATTATTCAGAACACCTTGCATTTTATTCATAACTCAATGTGACAAGGTCAAACAGTCTCCCCTGTATAATTTCACTCACTTCAATACAAGTAAGCCAAAGCACATAGATTTACAAGGCTGGGAGAAATGTACATTTTATTCTCAGAGATTTTCTGTACACACACAATCTTGCAGTGTTAACAGCCTTAATCAATGAGATTCTTAGCTCCAAAACGAACACCAGAGAAGCTCCAAATAGTGTTATTAGGTTTTCAAATGGGGGAGGGCATGGTCAAGTCTGCCAACTAGGCGAGGACAGCTGTGAACATGAGAGCCACAACACTGGCTGTGTGCTTTTCCCTTTTTAGCAAACCTACTTTTTGATACTACAGTCATGTGTATGCCTAGAGTATGAATTACCGCCAATATTTCATAACAGCTCACATGATCGGTGGGTCATCCAGGTTAAGCTGCGATCTGATTATCTTGGTTGATAATCTTACATATAGGTCCAAGGAGAGGTGCTCTATGCATTTTCCCCCACATGAAGTAGAACATGCAAAGCAATAAGCCCCATAATAATTTTCACCGGAATGCGATTCTGTACATTATTTACTTATGGGATACATGCTTTCTCCAAATCAATATACATGGACTAATATTGATTGAGTCATTCAAGTGCTCTGTGACCCCATAATGATTTTGTGAAAATCATAGGATGCAGAATACACATGGACCAGCCCTGGTGTGTTGCAGCTGACATTGTGTTTTTTTTTTCATCATTCGATGCACCTACAGCTACACTGTCCTCAGCAGCAGTAGGCATTTACACGTGTGCTGATAATTGTAAAATGGTTCCCTATATGAACTGTGCAGTGCTGTCAAATCAATCTCTTGGCAACTCACGACTATCAACACCTTGCAGCTGCTGATAGTTGGTTGGCAGCTATATGACAAAGGACGTATGATTAATCTCCCAAATAAAAACCACGTGTGCCTGTTTATAACTTTGCTCCTGAAACATCAAACGTATATCATCAACTGATACTATGCAAGAGAATGCTGACAGCTGTGAAGGGGATGAATACGCGTTCTTTTTTGCCAACCTGCAAATCCTACCATGAAATCCTACAGATCGTGACCCATGTTTAGCCAAGTATTAATATCTCAGGAAACGTTCTTAAAATTTTCCTTGGGGCGCTCTAAGCTCATTAGAAACAAGGTCAGACCAGTGAGGCAGGTTAGTTGTAAACAAAGTCTCAACCTTTCGTCATCATGACATAACATCGACGCCGATGGTATTAGTCACTCCTGTTCGGTAAACATGGGCGCTCTGAGACTGGACAAAGCTATGCTCTGACTCCTGAACCAGCTTGGTTGGTGTTGTGCTTGGATTTAAAATCGTATACCAAAAGTAAACTCAGGAGAAAGCGCCTGCTGTCTATGACTGCATTGCACCCTGGAATATCCCCTTCCCTTCCCAGAACTTTGCTGCCAAACCAATGCTGATCCTATACATACAGCCCTCTTTAAGCCACCAAAAGTCAACAGAACACAAATGTTTAATTTGCTAATATAATTTGCTGTCCCCTTTTACATTTATGTTGGGTATTCAAGTGTCAAGGGTCACTACCAGCCTTTGTCATATCTGCTTAATGTCCTCCTGAGAACCAGCCATTCATTTTGTCAATGTTAGGAGACATTTGAGGTTAATCTTCTGATTTTTTTTCCTTGTACGTGAACATCTTAGAAACAGGTCAGTTTTCAGAGTAGTTTTTACCTTGTCCGGCCTGGACAGCTCAGTCAGTAGAGCATGAGACTCTCAGTCTTAGGGTTGTGGGTTTGATCCCCGCCTACTGTATGTCACTTTAGATAAAAGTGTCTGCTAAATGACTGTAATGTCACCCTTTTACTCTAAAACACTATATTATGTACATGTAATATGTATGTAGACATCTGCATTCACTGACCCTTTATTTAAGGAAGATGGAGAGCTAAAGAGCTCAGAGGAGGAGGATACACAGGAAGCAAAAGCTATCCAGCAACCATTATGGGCAGAGAGTGACATGTGTGCTTTGATATTGCAGCCGGCATTACATAACTGAAGAAGTGTTTGAAATGTAGATAATGATGCCATTTGTGCTCATTTACAGTGATCCATACTTTCCCATTCTTCCTAATCTTAATGTCCACGACAGTACACATACAATAATTTTCAAATAATAATATTGTTTTCATTTTTAAGATGCATGTTTTTTTCCACTCAATATGAAAAAAATACATTTGGAAACATTTTGAAGATATGTCTCAGGAGGATGTAGCTGATGCCAGTGAACTGACTCACATTTTAGTATATACAAAATACTCCATAGGTAAAGCACTTGATTCGAGGCCAAGCACATCATCAAGGCAAGTCAAGTCTTTTAAAATGGAGCACAATGAAAATGTTTGATGAGAGACTGCCTCTCACTGAGATGCCAGCGTTCACTTTTTAATGCAAGTCTATGTTCTGCACCTGAAAGAAGCTGAGTGTGGGCAAGGCTCTTGCTGATTAAACCATGAGGTCTGGATCGGGGATGCTCTATCGCTCACTCTCCCACTGCCTTTCATGTGTCGTCCAAAAGAAAAGAAATCTAACAAAGCTAAAGACTATTTCATTATCCAAGATTGATGGTGAGACAGACCTGTGCACCTTAATGAAATGTCATAGGACTTTGCCAGCCAGTTAGAGAGAGACAGAGTGAATACCCCAGGGAAATGTGGTCACACACTACTTACAAGCTGATTATCTCTTTTTCTGGAGCCTAATTTGAACTGATGTTTATGTCTTTCAGCCTTTTTGCCCACCAAAGCTTAAAAGAAATGTAGTACACTCATTGGTCACTGGTCCGATAATACATTTTCCATTCAAATGCCCTTAGTTCCTGAACATACAAACACCATAACAAGCTTTTTTTTTTCTGTAGACACCGATATAACAACATAAATCACGCTTGGCACTTACAGTTCTGATTTTGTTACATATTGGGGAATCATATTTCCATTAACTATGCTGTTGGGCCTCCTGGTGGCTCAGTGGTCTAAGGCATAACCACAACTGTCATCCCTCCTCTGTCTCCCAATCTTTCCTGTCCCTCTCTCTACTGTCAACTGTCCAATAAAGGCAATAATCTAATCTATGCAGTTTTTGTGTGACACCCTAAAGTGTAGTGATAGTGGCTCTAAGGTCAGGCGCTGGGCTATAAGGTTAGAAATAGTGCCCCAGGGAGAGCACCGAGTTAGAACTTGGCGTTGATCAGATGGAGTTCAAGTTACTACCAGCTGCCCACCCAGATTTGCTGGCAGGTTAAAGTGTCCAAAATGAGATCCCTGCCAACAGTGAGCTCAAGCCCAAGCCCTGAGGAGAGTATTGTGTCTCTGGCAAACCCAATGCCCAGCTGCAGCAAAGCCTTGACAGTGGGGAGCTAAGTGTTCTTACTATGCCTAGGTTAGGGAACAGTCGCAAATCAAAGGTACTCCACCCATAGAAAGAGATGCCCCATAAAACACTGGAAAATGTGTGTATACAAAATCAAATATAAGCCACGATGGAGGGTTTTTGAATGCATCTTGAAGGATTTTGGAACTTTCAGATTCAGAAAGCAAATACATTTCTTTCTACAGAGCATGGTAATAAATATAGTAGGTACATAAGTACATAGGTGTGTGTGAGACACAGAGAGATAAAAGCACAATGGGTTTGTGCATGTTTGTGCAGTGTGTGTGCTGTTCATTTGGGTCTGCTTGTGTATGTGCTCGCTACATTACGTACTTAACCATACAGTGCAGTAGTTGCTATGTTTTCGGCAAAGACACGTGGGTGTATGGACAATACAAATGATTCACTGGGCAACTAGACAGTCCGCCTACATTAATGATCATGACCGGTACTTCACACTGTCATATTGATCTAGGGTATGTGAAAACCAATAACCTAAATAGACTTGACGAACCAAGCAAGAAACCTTTTGTGAGTTTAGAATTCCAGCTTGAGTCTCCAATTAGTTTGCAGTTAATAGGGCTTGAAATTAAACAGCAAAAGTGCCAGTGGATTGCTTTCTTGTTTCATGATCTGTGCCTCTCTCAAATGCTGTCCCGACTTCCGTCCCTCCCGTTCCCCTCCTCATGCAGCATGTCCTCGATAACCCCTGCTCCTCTGTGTTTTGCCACATCAATTTTTAATCATAAGAGTTAATCAAGCACATTTTGATTTGATTTCTGGACCCTGGACAATGGTCCTACGATGGCCCTCTTGTCGCGCATTGCTGAGTTTGTATGTTTGGCGTCATAGCAACTGGTTGGGGGTTGGGGTGCGGTGGGGGTGTGTTGGGTGGGCTTTTGAAGCTACCATTCCCATTTGATGAAAGGACAACATTGTCAGCATCCCAAAGATCCCTTTGTGTGCTGATGTGTTTGATGAGGGCCTTGTCATCTTCATGAGACAGCATGTTTGTTGACTCACGACGGGAGGATTTTGTGAGGGCCTGTCACTACAAACGCCAGTTTGCTCCAATGCCAGTGCCTCTCTCCCATACAGTATTGGAGTGCAGTCACTCACCTCACATGAAGAGCCATTTTCACTGATGAGCATTTTGAATTGTCAGACTGCATGATGGTACTTCATACGTATTGATGCTCTCCGTTCTGTACCTGACAGAAAAACAACCCCCCTCTACAAAATACAAAGTCCATTTCGGTCCACGTTTTGGGATTGATTTAATATTAAATTATGTCCTTCATCAGTTTGACTCCACTTATCCCCAGTTTGTCTACGAACCAAACTCTTCCTGCAGTCTTACAAAAGCTGCCTGTACTGTGATCATGCGGGGGCTAAATTTGAATTTTAAGATTAAATTTCTGTCTAGGCATATTGTCAGATTGCAAGAGGACCCGGCTCTTAAAGAGGCATCACGGCCGTTTGGAGACAGTCTGTCTCAAATCCTGTCATCTGGAGATGCTGCTGAGAGTGAGAGAATGGCCACTATGGAGTTGGGGGTCTGCTAGATTCACTCCAAACTTTCATGGAGTTATTTGTGTCAGCCCTGATCCTCTGTATTTGCAGCTCATGGTATCAAGTGTAGTAAAAGTGTGTGTGTGTGTGTGTGTGTGTGTGTTTGTATGGGAGGGGGGGTTGGTAGCTGTTGAGGTACTAGAGCAGCTGGTAACTCAAATCTCTGTGTGTTTGAAATATCTGCCACTGAACCCGGAGTCAGGAATCCAGCCATTCCCGGTGAGAGTAAACAAGACCAGGTCAGTATCCGCCATCATAGCTGTTGCACTCTCTTTTTGTCTAGTCTTGCAATACAATATTTTTCAGTTGAGACAAGGGTTTCTCAAAGGTGGGCCTGCAGACCAAACTTGGCTCTCATCAGAAGTTTTTTTTGGCCCTTCAACAAGTGCCAAAGAGTGATACAGTTTTCTTTTGTATTTGTAATTTAGTAATATTGTAGGTGAGTTTTGATTTTCTCAGGCATATTAACAAGCATTTTGGCGATTTAAGACCAAAGAAAACATTAACTACATTGTACATTTTCAAGATTATCAATGACCAGTACCATGGCCACTAAAATATTGCCTTTAAGCCCTTTGTCCTCCATGTCAAATTTGGGCACCTCTGGTTTAGACAGACAGGATATGGTTCTGTTTCTTTTATACATTACCCTATCACACAGATGGACATAAGCACAAGTCATTGTTACGGGATAGTGGATGAAATATGTTTGTTGTTGAGGTAAAGCACAGCTCATATTTATTATTTGGCTTGTTGTGATTTGCTTTGGCTAAAGCCAAGGAGCAGAGTGTAGAGAGTGGAGGAAGGGGAGCTGTGAAAGTAGAACATGGACTGAACAGGCTGCCTCCACTGGAGACGAGGACAAATCCTCTGAAATAAACAGGAAGTGACATTAATCTTCGTGATCAATAAGAGGCTTCCTGTCTGCTGTCAGGCCGAGGGCTACTTTGATTAATGGTGAGGAAATTAGCCCCTGTTTGACTGAGTACACTGAGATTACCTGATCGACTTGGGGCAGTACAGAAGGACCTTACCGAGCTCCTCGTTTGACACATGCTAAATGAGGCAATTACTGAAGAGCCATGTTATTTGTCTAGTTGAAATCCACCCAAATGTAACTCCATTCACTTTTCTCAGGGCATTTCTCAAGTCTCTTTTGTGAATCAGATATTTAAGGCCATAGGTAATGTCAAATGACATGTCCTTGTTCCTTGTGGGGCCAATACCAGGGCCAATTATTGCTGTAGTATCACCGTTCCTGGCAGTGTGAGGCTGAATATCTTAGAAACAATTTTTAAAAATTCTAAAAAGGTCTCAGGTGGACACAGAACTCCATCACCCTTGGTTCAACTAACAACTTCAGGAAAAAGGTCCTTTTAAAAGGAAAATAAAGAAACAAGCCACCATTTCCCCTCATTGCCCCATACGCCAGGTTTGGGATTGACTGACAGGGTTTTCGGTTTCAAGCCCCTCAAAGCTGTCAGCATCTGGCCTCAACGGTCCATTGCTTACCACAATGCCCCCATTTGAAAGCCCAGACACAGTTCTTCCTCTGACCATGAACATTACCTCGCTGGTCTGACCGACTTTGTCGCCCAAACCGCCGGCCCGTGTAGGGCTCAGGGGGCTCGTCCCAGAATGCTTTGGATCTGACACAGCGGCAGGTGTTTCTCTTGGCAACTGGGGGCCAGAAAATCCCTCCTATTTACAACTCTGTGCCACTGCACTAAAAATGCCATCAAACAGGCGTAATATCTCCCCAGTGCCTCGTCTTGCACAAGCCACCTAGTCCTGGATCCTTAGCAGTAACCCACACTGGGCAGTCAAGCGGACAGGACAGGGCCATTACTCACAACTGTCACAACTGAGCCCAGGTCACGTCCATGTGTCAACTGAGCATAACACACACTGCCCGGCATGAGGCTACCGCAGAGCTCCTGAACTTTTTCATCGTCGCCACTGCTGACACGAAGGGGCCACGAGTCCTCAAGAGAACTGCCCAATTTGATTTATGACAAAGTGATTCTGTTACATGGAGTATGTTTGCAGCATGTATTTACTCTTCAAGTGCTGTTGCTGGACGTACTTCAGAGAGTTGAGCATTGGAATAGATCAGGGTGAAGGCATCAAAGGCTGATTCAGCCAGTATTCACACCTGTTATTTAGTGGCATATTAAATTCTTAATCCTCTGTACCATCATTACATGGCATGCAAAAATAGGCCTCCCTGTCCATGCATAGTTTGTTGATCCTGGTGTCCCAAGAGCAAATGCCCAAACAAACATATACAAATTGGCCCACAACTTCCTTAGAATCTGTTTCTCTTAGGCCTGGTAATTGAATGGATATTGTAACATTCAGAGCCTGATTTTTGACCTTTAAAAGGCACCTTGCATTTAGTAAAAAAAAACCTACATGAAAATGTGTTCCTTTCTTTACCTCCCAATGCTTTGAATACTGTCTTTGCGCCTGTTAGCAATCCGTTCACCCCTGGCACGTAGTGGACACATGTTGGGAGTAGGCACGACAATCTCGATTCCCATGTGCCAGCCCAGACATCTTTATGCCGATGACAGATGAGGGGATGTGGTTTGTTTTATGGTTTAAGTGCCAGTTCTGAACCATAAGGCATTACCAACAGCTGACGCAAAACCCCCAGCTCATAGAGTGTGTTCTGAATGCTTTAGCAGAGGCCCCTTTACCCACATATCAATGACTGACACAAGGTTGCTGCCATTGAAACAAATGGTGTCATTCACCTGCCTCAGCTGTGTTGGAAGTCTGTGCCTATGTGTTTTATTTCTCTCTGGCTGGTTATGGCGGTTCCTGCGTCATGTACATCATGAAGACCATTTTAAAGGCATAATGTCACCTATTGTACATTATTTTACAATGATTCTCTTACCAGTTATTAGTTATTGGAATGGTTGTGGCATAATCCACTATTATTCATTTGTTATAGTGACACACTCCACCAGCTAATGTCCATAAGCTGTTTGATCACGACACTATATTACAGGGTTTATGTCTATGTTTGGGATGTGTATGCCACTATATGCAGCTCTATCAAGCCAAAATTGTTTTTCATTTCTGAAGGCAGAGTTTTGTACTGTAAGCAGTAACTTGCGTTCGTCTGTATTGTTTTCATCATGATTGAGGCTTAACATCAGTGAAATTAATGAATTGTTTATGTGGCTATAATTAGAGGTAAAATTCTACCTATGACACGAGAAATGAGATCAAAGCAAATGCATTTTTAGGTAGAAGGTAAACAAGAGCTTCTCACAAGCAGTTTTCATATAGAGCTGAAGAAAATTATTTTCAATTTCATGATCAGTATAGTGACTTGAATAGAATTACATACGATCAGTCTTTGAAATATGTTTACATTTTGAAAGTCCTAGTAATTAAATGGCTAAATTGCATATGCCACGCATGACTTTCAACCACTGTTTGCATTCTGACATTTTAAGGTCTCCTATGAGCCTTATTTAAATAACTGCTGCCTCGTGTGCCAGAAAAACTGATAAATCAAAAAGGCAAATCATTTGCAATCCTTCCACAAACACACACACCATCCAATTTCCTCAGCTGGTGCACTGAGGGAGAGCACAGTATTGCCTCTCTCTTTTACCCGATATTTATTGAAAAGCACAGCATGGTTGCTTTTCATTTTATTCGGGAACTGAAATGTTTACAGCTGAGAGACCTTTTCAGAAATAAATGGATAATGTTGGGCAATGAGAAGTTGAGTTTCTTCGCATCTCAGTAGTGGATATAAGTCATGTCATGGCTACGATTTTTTTTTCCCTCTGCAATTTTGCCTATTGATAGCCACCATTATTCTTGCCACTTAATAGCCACCACCAGGTCTTAAGCAGCTATTGCCATTTATAGACTGGCTAATGAAACCAGGTGTGCTTCACTGGCTTGAGGCAGTTTCAGTATGTTACCTCCAGTGTCTCGGCAAGAACAATATATTATCTGTCTCATTTCCGTCCTTTTTTACTGCCAATTTTCTTACCATGATGCTCCTTTTAGCCTTGTGAAAAGTTGGGGAAAAAACTGCAGCTGAAAGTAGACCTGACTCAGCACTCATCATCCAAATGGTGTCCTTGGATGCCACCCCAGAGGAAAAATATTTTGCTCAGTCACCTTTTCATCATCTTTTAAGAAATTGGGAAGATCTCAATTTTGTATGTATTTTGTGATCACCTACATCTGAAATGTTTCTCCTAAACCGCCCTTAGGGAGCTAGGAGGAGATAACAGATCAACATTCTTGAGACTTTATGAGATAGATTTGAAAATATGAACATGTGACATGTATAATGGTAATAAGCTCCTACTGGCTGCTGCCCCCATGGCTCCAATAGGAAAATGCAGCAGGATGTGAAGACTGAACATGTTTGAGAAGAAGAAGTCATAAAACATTATATTGAGTTTTATATTGATCTCATGGTCTCATATTCAGGAGACTTAAATGACACTTAATTAAGATCATCTAGAGATTTGTTGTTTTGATCATATAGGTTGTGGTGTGTACCTTATGACTGATTATGATGAACCTTTATCCTTAAACTAGAGGAGAAATATCATTGGAAATGTATCCAAATGTGTGTACCCTCAGTGAAGGGAATTCATAACACTGGGCAGGTTCATTTTGTTCTTTCTAAGGCCACAAATGATATGTGACACTATGATAATGTGTCTGTCTTTAATATATTGAATTTAATGATATCATTATTGTAAGAGGACGTTTTATTACAGGTTTTGTTCATGACATGAAATTTGAGTTCTTGTGCGTGTTCAAAAGTGTCAGCCACAAGATGAGGTAAGGCACCACAAAAGTGTGTTCAGTGGTCCATCGAGATCTCATTTGTGAGGAGGAAGAGACAGACTTGGAAGGCTTAGCCTAAACCTTGCTTTCTTATGAAATTTAAAAAAGTGTCAACACTCTGGTGTATAGTTTCTCTCCCTATTTCTGGCATTTAAATAGTAGAATTGCTGCTGTTAGCCCAGTGCTCTTTATTTAGGAGATGAAGGCAGCCACTTGCCAAGGTTTCCTGCAAGACATTTGTTTATTTTCACAAAACCAGAAGGCACCAAGGGCCACACAAGTGGATGCTCGACAAGTGCAAAAGAAAGATAATAAACAGAATCATTCTTGGAGCAAGGGATTTTTTTGCAGAGGGAATTGGCTTCCCCAGAACAGTGAGAGACTCTGATACTGATCCAGTGTCTCTTGAAACCATAGGGGAAACTTCAGTTTATGCTCGTCTATGTTAGTAGAACTAATAAGAATGCCCTTAAGAAGAGATTTATTTGATTCCAACAGAATAAGATACTCATCCAGTAGGTTTTTGAACGTTTATAAATAAATGTGGCCACTTTCATACAGATATTTTACATTAATACGACCCTGTCATATTTACATTTTGTATCACATATCTTTTTAAGTTTTCTTTACCTTGTCTGATTTATTTATGCTCCTGACGCATGGGATATGAATCGTGTATTAGATGTCTGATAATGATTCAAAACATTTAAAACCAAGCTTATGATGCATGGCTCATAGAGACGACAATACCTTCTACCAGGGATGCTATCTCCATCCCTATTTTCCTTTTACTGAAAGTACTATCCGGAGGGCAATATCTGTGCCACTGCGCCTCAGTTCAGTGACGGGGCACAAAGAAGATCTGTACTTTAAAGACTCATCTTCAACAACCAAGACGTCAACCAACATCTGGTAGCCTCACTCCCCCTCCACCGACAAGTAGGGATCTTTTAACCATGTGTTGCGGGAAACCAACATCTTGCGTCATCCTATTATGAAATTGATGCACTTCCAAGTGCATCAATACAGTTAAATGAATACAGTTAAAATGAAGGCAGAAATTCACATCTAACTGATTACTAACTGAGTACTAATATAATTACAATATAACAAGCAGCAACCACATGAAATGTCAATAGATTCATTCATTTCAGTCATTGGATTACAGTATATATCGTGCTACTGCAACATTAAATTTAAAGATTAAGAACTCATCATAAGGGGTTAAATGGCCAGACTGAGCCAGGGTTCAGGTAGTGATCAGTCAAATTTTAAAATCAATATACAAATCTAAAATTGACAACCAGGACTCAAACTGCGTTATATGATCACATCTATTAGCACCAATGAGTTGGCAGGTCCTTGTTGAACTGTGCATGTGTGAAATGCCTGTGATAGTAACATTGTTTGTCCTGCTGATGGCCTGGAGGTTGCTGCTCCAGAATGCACTTCAAGACAGGATTAAGATAGTTAAACATATTTAGAAGAATTATGAGTTTTTAATAACAATCTTGTTTGTCATTTTGATTATTTTGATGTCTTAAGTGGTACTTAATTGCAAAATTCTAGCATTGAAGTCAATGGGCATTTCTGCCTCACACCAACCTTCCTATGTGGTTCAGTTGTGTATTCTGTGACCAAAAACTCCTCAAAAAGTACAAGCATCTGTGTCAGTTACACCTTGCACTTTATTTGAGAATAACTGCATAAGTAACCAGCTACCCTTTTAAAATGAATTGTAAACAAATGGCACAGCTCATAAGTAGCAAATGTTGCCCTATGGCATTTGTGGTCAAGCAGTCATGCTTTCATTCAAATGAAGACAATGAAAAGTATGCATTCACAGCCGGAACATTGAGTAACTCCATCTGCATTGTTGGAGGTCTTGTACAAAACATGTAATTGCAACAGCAATTTGGTTGAAAAAAGTTCCAAATTCTCATTTGATCTCTTTTTTTTTGGTAAACCCGAATTTGGCTTTGATAGTGCCTTCTCCCAAAGTATTGATGTCATTTGATGAGAAAAGATGACAGAGTTAAAGTTAAAGGAATGATGGATGACGGTATCGCTAGGATGCTCGGTGAAATTGCTCCGAGTAAGATAGTCACTCAATCTTTAAAGCAAGAGCATCTCAGATCTGAGGGAGAAAGTAAGTCAAAGAAAATTCAGATCCTTTCAGACCCATTCCTACAAAATGTATTTGGAATCCCCAAATGTGCTCATCCTACATTGAAATTGGGCTCAGCAAATGTTCACAGTGTGACTATTAGTCCCAGGTAGGTTTCCTAGCCATCCTCTCTTTTTTTCTGGAGACCATTGTCCAACAACAAATGACTTTACTGTCCGTATACACACAATTTCACTTCCTGGAACATGTTTATGCTTTCTCCCTCCCCACTCATTAGTACTCCTGCACGCGCTTCCTGAGGTTTCTGCTCCATCCGACATGCATAGGGCTTTTGTCTGCACCGTGCAGATGAAAGGTCCGCGGTGGAGCGGCAAACCGCGTGGAAACAAAAGGATTCTTTCTCCTGCGCTCACACATTGGAGCAATCTCACAGACAGCTGTTCCCCTTGCGGGTGTCCCCACTTTCTGACTCTTTCTTTTTCTCTCTCTTTCTTTACCCCATCCACGCTGCATGCTTTAGTACTGATTTATGAAAATATCAGAAGTGAAATGAAGGGGCCCACCAAAGTAGAACCCACTTTAGTGAGAATAGGAACCATGTATAGCCAACCCCTCCCACTGTTTATCCTATCTTCAGCTGTCCAGATGGATCACCCAGTTCAGATAACTGGGATTCTTAAATGATGGATCTATCTAACCACCAAAGAGGACGTCATCCCGTGATAAGTCCCCTCACCGATCAGGACGGATGACTTTTCAGCGCCCACAAATTCAATCCCATGGAGGGTGTGTCTCTGTAATGAAGGAAGACTTGGATGTAAATCAAAGTTGTGTACTCTAACTGCAGCATGTGGCTTTATGCGTAAAGGCAGAGGGCACTCCAATTACTGGCTCCGTCACCAAAGCATGATGAAAGTCTTGAGAGAGCTTGTTGTGCAGACATGAGGCTCATAACAGCCTCCAGAGTTTTCATTTGGACTGAAGAATGGACTGCAGAATTATTTGAATCAGAACGAACAGGACTTCTGTTTACCAGAATTTCATTGCAAGAAAATTTCAACACCTGCAAAGGGAAAAGGAGGCTGACAGTTGTGATCAAATTCACTCCTCTTAGTAGCAATCTGTCAAATAGTATCCAAAGAGAAACATGAGTTTGAGTGAATTGAGTGTCAAATGAATTGCAGTACATCATGTTTGAAATTATTTTGTGTAAAATCACATTTAAAAGAGGCTTATCTCCCCTCGGATGTCTGTGTGTTCATTGTTCCCCTCTGTGCACCCCTAAAATGCAAAACCACAATCATCCAGATTCTCCAAAGGCTATTAAGTGCATGGATCATATCCATACCGTTTATTTCTGTAGGACCCCTCAACATTTGCACCATACACAATGTAACCAGTGTTGGCGGAACCCATCGGTCATATTTCAGTCATAGAAAGAAACCACTAATAGTTGACTCACACCACATTTCAGAAGTTCACTTGCAGTTCAAGGACTAATTCGAGCATCATAAACAAGTTATGCTATGTTCTGGTATTTGTGTGTTTTTGAAGTGACTATTCAAAGAAGTTGTCTATTGTTGAATCTAAATCCCCAAAATGTGGAGCACAAAACCATAAAGAGCAAGGGGGTGCTGGTTGGGCTTGTTACCCCAGCTGGGTAAGGGGTGAACTCTGTGTGTGTGTGTGTGTGTGTGTGTGTTCGTGTGCTGATAGTGTGGTCATAAAATATATAAAAAGTGATAATTGTCAGACCTCTTTTAAAGCTGGCACACACTGTTAAATGACAACTTAATATGACTTGCCTGTGTGGCTTTGTCATTTCTCATGCCGTATTTCCATTATTGTGTCCACCCCGTGCATCTTGAAACATATAGCCATGACAAGCTTTCTCCATTGTAAGCTTTGGCTGGAGCTGTATCAGCTTTATTTGGTGTAATCAAGTCCCAAGCCTATGATTTACTGTAACCTCAACCTTGTTCACCCTGGACCTTAAGACATTGTATGCACGGACATACACAAACAAGCTCATGTTGGGTAATTAAATTGCATTAGAACTCGCCTCTGTTTGGTTTTGCTCATTTAATCACAGTATGTTTTCTGAATTGATTGGATTCTTGGTTACCGTGCCTTACGGAAATCAGACAAAGGATCAGGATCAAAATCAGGGCAAAGTCAAGCTTAGACATGGCAGGCCACCACTATCCAGCTCTAAACTAAATGGAGATGGAGTGCAGAGCCACTTGCACCCTGGAGCTTGGAAAAGACATCGGCCTCCTTAGCAAATCCAGAACACAGCGGGTTTACCAGTCATAAACACAAGAAAATATTTAGGAGCCAAACCTAGGATTTATGGTACTCCTTAAAGTCATCTGGCACAGTTGCACATTAAGTGAGACATGTAAACACTTAGTAAAGCAAAAGTACTGCGCTTACTCTTCTGTGCTAAATTGAAAACGGTATGTATTTTCTTCTCGCTGTACGTGGCCATCAGCAGCATCAATCATGTGATCCCAAGGCACAAGTCCAAATGGAAGATGGAAAGACCTGAGAGTTGATCCCTTTCTTCAAAAGTTTCATTAAATACCTGTATATCTTACTCTATGGAAGCTCAAACTTAGAGGAGTGGCAGGAATGAGTGCTCTGATTCTTGCCCAGACCCACTTAGGAGGGGAGCAAGACTGTCCAACATTAAAAGTAACTCACCATAATCCAGTGTGAATGTTTGGGGCAAGCAGGGAGAGCGAGGGCCAAGCATCAGTTTTGATACCACGGGCCACCACCACATTCACTGTTTTCTTGGAAATGCAGCTTATCACTAAACTCCAACTGGCCAGCCACATGATTATAGTTAGATTTAGTGAGACATGAAAGCATCAGTATAGATCAGTATGCAGACAGCCGGGTCTCACGGAGGGCCGTAGATTCAGGACAGCACTGGATTGATCGCCTCACCCCAAAAATGGAGGGTTTTAAAGGAATTATTGCGGCTATTCATGTATTGCAAGCGTGATCTGCTTCGTAAGAATGAGTATACAAAGACAAAATGATTAGGAGTAAACAATTGGAGGGCTCGTTGGCAGCACAACAAGTGAGGCATAAACACGACTTGTCGGGGAGTGTAACATGAGGACAGCCAGAAGCTTTTGTAGTTAGGACCTCTTTCTATAGCCAGGTAGTGAGCAAACAGCATACAGTCAGGCTTATCACGACGCTATGTGCCATTTGAAATCAACCAAGAGGAAACCGTTACCCTGAGCTGAAGAGAGAGGAACGTATGAATTTAATACATGTCCTCTGACGTGTAGGTCTGGCACTCATCAGACGGGATTGTGGGATTGCTTGTGCTCAGTTACTATCCCATGTATTTATGTACGGTGTCAACAGCAAAGTTGCAAGGCCTTGCCAGCATGTTAAAAAAAAGTGTTAGCAAATCCATCTGGGTAGGGTTTTTTTTGCAGTCAGGTAATATATCCCCACACACAACTTTCCTCCTGCCCAGCTCCCAACTGTTTGCAGACATGTAGCAAAGAGAGAACCAGATATTTTACTTGGAAGCCTTTCTCATATACATAGTGCTCATCTATCATGTCAATACTCAGAAAATGTCAACATGTGATAAGTTGAAGGAAGAGGAAAAAAGGCGGCGAACAATGGTCAAAGATGGAATCGAGGTTTTTCCATTAGCTTAGGTGGATCTTCGTTCCTTCTCTCGTATCAGAAATGTAACTGAGAAGATTTAGTGCGAGTGTTGAGACCATTAATGTTACATGCATTTGAACGTAGTTGACAGTTGTGGAACGGTGTGTATATATTTGATTGACAGTTGCTAACATGCTCTCTGGTCTGGATCTGAAACCAGTTTTGGGGTGATTTCACAGCTGTTTTGCCATGAATTGAAAGATTTTCCTGAACCTTGTAAAAATATTAACCATAATCTCTCTCTCTCTCTCTCTCTCTCTATCTCTCTCTCCCTCTCTCTCTCTCTCCGCTTGGCCTGGAATACCAATTGCTTGCCTTGGATCGGTTCAGGTACGTCATATCACCTTATAGCACTACTAACTAATGTAACTATCCCAGACACAATGACACTATTGATCACTTACCCACCCTTACAGATGGCAGTGCAATAAGTTTCTGTGTAACAATATACGGTGTATTTAGGAATCGACAAATTATACACGACATGAACACGGCATAGCGCAGAGGTTGTGGTTCAATTTTGGAAATGTTGTAGTCCGTTACCATTAGTGCAACTTAGCAGAAAGCTGAGTTTGCATCTTGCAACACATGGCCATTATGTATATGTAATACAAATAAACACATTAATTCAGATCAAAGGCCGCAAAGTCCCTGGTGGTGACACTAAATATGGCTTTGAAGTGGGAGGAATACCACAGACCTTTATGCTTTTCTCAGATTTTTCCAGTGCAAAGTAACCAGTACTTGTTCTGCACTGGCAGAATACCCCTGATCCTTGTGTTTTCAATGCAGAAAAGTCTCTAAGTCCCCTTAAGCCCTTATGTACTGTATCTCAGTATTGCGTAACCGGCAATTTACACCCCACTTTTCAAGCGGAGAACAAACGAGGCAAGGCATGGTGCAACCAAATTCTCAGTTTGCTTCCCCCCACAGTGAAGGAATGTTTTCTTAAATAAAAGGCATGATTTATGCAATAACAGAGAGATGGCAGAGGGAGCGAGTCTCAGTTATATTGGACTCCCCTCAAAACTCTTCCAGTGTTTCACTCTGCAATATAATAAGGACCTGTGTTTTTAACTGAGAGAGGGGAGAAGAGAAAAACCTTGGCTGCAAAGACAAATGGTGAAGGACAAAAATGGATAGTGACAATAATAGGGAGGGGGTTTGCTTTAATACTGACGAGATCAACTAAGGGATCAAATGAAAAGACTTCTAATCCTGGGCACTTAATTGCTGGGTTTGCCAGCCATCTGAGGCAGCTAACAGCACCAACTAGGGCAATCAGCACATAATCTCATCAATCTGCTTGATATAGTCATTACAGTGGGGATTAGAGTAATGCATATGATCCCTATTTAGTTTTTCATTTGACTATGTTATGCCCTGATAGTGGAAGTCTGACAGCGCTATAGGATATTGCACTGAATGCCTTGGGTTGGGTGTTCAGGAAAATGTGTCACGATGATAAGGTTTATTGGGTGCATCCATACTAATAAAACATACAAACTAGAGCCATGAGTTCATGTGGTGCACATGTCAAAGCAATGACAAATTTCTCTTCGGTAACGGTAATTAGCAGACAGAGCTCTGAGCAGCTCTCAGCAGTTAAGGACCAGAGTTATTACTAAACCGCTGCCTCCTCTCGGCATTCCTCCCCATCCCGCTCTCCACCCTTCTCACCATCATGCCTCTTCCCTGATTTACCCTTTCCTTACCTCACGCTGCTTCCTTCTTTCTTGCTGTGTTCAATCGACCCCCCCTGCCGCCTTGCCTCACTCCTGGTCCCTTTCTCTCTTCCTTCCCTGCCAAGCTCACTATAAATGATGCCACCTGTTGGTCTACGGCACTCATTACACTCCTGTGACAGTAAATCAGTGTGAAGGGCCAATGAGGGTGCCCCATACAGGCCCCTCTGGACCAGGCTGGGCAAGGCATGTCTTGGCACAGAGCACTATGCCTGGCACTCACTGACTCATGCATTCGCTAGTGAGGCCAGAGGTGGAATGGTTGTAGCAATGAGGCCAAGGTTAGCACAACCTTCTCTGCTGAGAGAAAGAGAAATAAACAATGCAGAGATACACTTTTCTCAGTTTTTCTACAAGTATGCTGTGCATGGATTGCATATCAGGTGCAAGATAGACACCTTCTGGGTTTTATTGTAAAATTAATATTTCCTTGTAGATCTATATTTTGCATGTTTTGAAAAGCAGCTATGCTCAAATCACGATGGAGTTGCAAGAGAGCGTTGCCTGTGTGCCTCACACCTCTTGAAGAACATTTACCCTAAGTAGTAGCCGTGCTCAGCCGAGGAATTCTGTAATCGATACGTTTCACTTTAAAGTCAAGGGCATCATGGTCCCAGGGTTAGAGCACACGCAAGCATGCACAGTGGGATGTGATCAGGGTGTGGGTGATGAGGTCAAAGGTCAACTCTCTCAGATAGCCTCGCTGAGTACAACAGCCATCGGTTCCTTTGGCTTTGAAATGGGAGGCGCCGCTGCCTGCTCTCACATGCTGGACCTGCTTTCAGCATGCCACAGCCTCCAATCAGGCACAGTTGTCACGTCAGGTGCCTCCGAGGAAGGGGTATTTTTAGGAATGACGAAGAAGGGATTCATGAGTGTGTTTATGGTATTGTATAGTAGACTGTAATAAAATGGGCATGGATATTGATTTGTGCCATGCTATGCGGAGTCACATCATGCCATTCCCACAACATCATAAGTGTCTAAATGATGATTTGCACAAATAAACAAGCGTATAAAAGTAGCAGATATGACTTTGGTGTCTGGTAAATCGTTTGGTTTACCAGCTTGGAAGCAAATGTATGGCTTGTTAATTATCTCCTGCTACCCAGCCATAAAGAATAAAATACCGCTCAGCTCCAAAGGATGGAAAATAACAGCGCTTTTATGACATCTGTCTTCAGGGCAGTTTAGTGCATTTGCTAATTACTATTGGAGAAGTAAGATAACAAAGAGTGATTTCCTTTCAAAGGCACACACCATGTCAGCCTGTTCTGTATGCCAAATCAATTAGTCATCAAAAAGTCCCTTGGAGAAGAAGAGTTAACCTTTATCTCCATCAATGTTTTATCACATTTACCCCCTTGTCAGTGTCACAGGACCGTGTGGCCGTGTGGTGGGCTAGTGTAAATAAAAGCGTGAATTCACTTCGTATTCTTCTCTCACAAATCTGTTGCA
Source organism: Gephyroberyx darwinii (assembly GCA_900660455.1). NCBI lineage: Eukaryota > Metazoa > Chordata > Actinopteri > Trachichthyiformes > Trachichthyidae > Gephyroberyx > Gephyroberyx darwinii. The sequence goes on along the minus strand of CABFOQ010000101.1, from coordinate 85,589 downwards.
TCGTAAGCAGTTCTAAGAGAGGAGTGGATTAATGAAGGCCTCTGGGCCACTTTCTCTCATGGATTATTCAAAGAGAGGGAATTGATACCACTGATTGTGTACGTGCTGGACGTCCGTGCACATCAACGCCCTATTGCAAAGTCCAGTCCCCCTCGCTCCTGTAAAGTCAGGGACACAGATGCATTCAGATTCACATCAAATTCACATAGAGGGATGTGGTTGATTAGATTGGTTGATTAGTTCAACGGAAAACATCACTACAGGCTATACAGATTCAGCATTGAGCAGGGCCATGGTTAGGGTGTCTGGGGTTCACTTCCTTAATTCTACATTTCTTTACTGTATTTCTCACCTGCTGTAATATCCTGTTCGTGCTTCACATTTCCTTCCTCAGCTCAGTTCTACAAGAGTAACTGATTACTTGGGTTATCACACCATAATAACGTCAGTAAAGGGACTTTAGGGAGAGAGTTGGGTAAGCATTATGGTATCTTAGTGTTTTACATTAGCCTCTTGTCTCCTTTCGTTTATGACCATTAAAGGGAAGTTTCTGGGTTTTTAGAAGCCTATCCCATTGCTCATTAAGCTAGCCGCATTTTTTTGTCAACATAACAAAAAAGTATTTCATTTACTTTCATTAACATAAGCCATAGTAATACTAAGAATAGATTTAGAGAGAAATGGTTTCATGCCCCCTCTTGGACAAGCATCAGTAACAAATGCCAACTGGATGTGGGTGGGGGGCTTAGTTACTGATCAGTAGGATTGTCCTCCTAAAACCCTCCCTTTAAAGTCAATTTCCGCTGGTGATAATGCAGTTTAAGAGGAGACACACACACACACACACACACACACACACACACACACACGTGCAGGTGGTGAGAGATGGAGAATGGGAAAAGGGAGGTTGCATAAATCTTAACACTGACTCCAAACTTCGAGCTGGAGCACACTAACGAAGCTGTCACCTCATGTTGCCAGAATGCCTTTATTTATTTATTTTTTTCAACCATGATCACTTAACTGGATCCTGAGAAGGGTGACTGCGGGGTGGGAAACCTTGCTGGTCATATTCTCCCTGCTCACACAGCCTAGTCATGTCTTGCTATCTGTGGTGCCCCTGTCCCGTCCCATTAGAAAACCACTGACAGTAGGCACAGCTGACAGCTCCAAAGAGGAGGAACTGGAGGACTGTCTTCCTTGCTCTGTGTCTGGTGGAGACTTGTTGGGATAGGTGGCAGCCAGACAGACTGCAGCTGGCTGTGCCTCAGCTCATCTAATCACATCCCTTCTCTCCCAGCTCCAACACAGGCATGTCCTTATTTCTTAGAGGGCGCTCCATTCCTGAAACCACTTAGAGTTGACACATGACAGTGTAATATGGGTGAACTTAAAGTCATTCGTTCTGGCATTGTCTGCTCCTACATAACAAGCTAAGCCAATGCAAACTAGTGGAGCTGGAGTGCCAGCCGGTTCTATTAGAACAACGCTGTTGTAGTTCAGTTCGCCTTATGGAAACCTTTTGTAAATAACCCTCTAAGAGCAGCATTATTGCTAAATTACAAACCTTCAAAGAAACACCTCTAGTTTCAGCCTTAATACAAGTCAGTAAGTAATAGGACAGATCCTGTACATTCCTGTGCAGTCCTATTGTGCATGTGTGGTGATGACATATAGGCCTTAATAATTACGAGTTTATTTTATTGCGATGTAACTTCTCTGGCTCCCTACTTGACCAGCTGCCTTCATCTCTTCTATGAAGAAGAGAGCAAACATAGCTTAAAACATATTACCTACATACATAGAAGCACTGCTGATACAACAATGCTGATACAAATGCCAGAGTATGTTTTGTTTTATGATCATAAAACATATGTCCTCCTGTGGAAGTACCACAGTGTCTAGGTATTAAGGAGTGTCTTGCTTCCAGTTGACCTGGCACTCGAAGATTGCGCAGTAGTATAAAGGGAGTAAATAAAAAAAGAAATGCTTGTGCTCAATGTATTTTTTTGTCTTCCTCTTATCTTGGTTATGGGCCTGCACCGACTCATTAGTAGCTACACAATTTGCTCGGCAGGGGCAGTCATGCAGACGGGCAAAGGTCCGAGCTGATGGGCCTTGTCGCCTCACATTAATCCTGCCGATGGTGATTAGAAAAAAAAAACGGCAGCCAAAATTCCTAGTGATGGAATGCTCATCTTGATGAGAAAAGCCACTGTAGACGGTCCCGCTTGCTAGCTGTTGTAAATGTGTCTTCAATGAAAAGGATTTCGGGCCACAACAAAAGAGCCAGGGATGGAACTGACGGTTTGACAACGATGGACAACATCAAAGATAGTGAATCCCGAGTGTCACAAAGTAATGATGACAGGTTTGACAGTCATTGCCAACAGTCTGGAGCATGGCTTTCATATATTCATATATATTTCATGTATTCCTATTTCATAAAAGCCAAGTCTATATATAAAATACATGATGACAAATGAGGTGTCTTTAAATATAGATAATGCTTTTCTACATTTCTTTTCTATACTTTAGGTCTGAAACAATGAGATGACCTGAAACAATTTTCCTATTATCCTGTTACATCCCAACAAGAGCAGATACACCCCTCCATTTCGCACTGTTTTGTTCCTGTCACAGAGAGCGAGCACACAGTGTCCCCATCCACCCCTCCACCCCCACATTTCAAACTTATGTCACTTACATAAATTCACCTACCCAAAACTGGAGCAGTTTCTGAAACCGGTAAACACTACACAGGAGAGTTCATTTTTCATTGTCAGCGAAACAGCCACTTCCAGAACAAAGCCCATCAATTTTTAAAGTGATTGTGGTGTGGCAGTCGTGCTTGCAAAACAGGGGCTTCGTCGCAGGATAATTGTTTGCATCCAGTATGGGACCGTCAGCGTTTTTCTTTTTCTTCTATCCGAGCCTCAGAAATAATTGGAGGTTACACCTGAAACAGGAGTCCTTGCTCGACTGATAAACTGCATTGATTGCTATTTATGTAAACACTGAGGTCTTTTATTAAAGCGAGGCCATCTTCACCCCCTGTGGTCAAAGTTATAATTGATTTCATTTAGAATAAAATGCTCATTAGGAAGAGCTGTCACGGTTCTGTTAGCAGCGAAGCGCTCTGATGATAACATTAATTGCGTGGCATGGCAAGAATATTGTTTTGGTGTACCGTCCCTTTCCAATTGAAGTGTAATATATTTCCGCAATCTAATGAAGCACAACGCATGCTTATCTTGTGAAGTTGTTTCTTGTAATCTTGCATGATGTACTCCTTATGGACCAAGCATGATTAACAAACAGAGACCTTCACTGCTTGGCAATCTGAGCCACTTCAGGGCTTTATTTTACTCATTGCAACAAATTGTGTGGGGGGGAAGGCTCTTTGTGTATTTGTTTACCTGAACAAATAAATTAAACAGTTTTTTTTTTTAAACTGCTTGCTAGTCATTACCATCACCTTACATGGCCTTTGTGGAATTAGTAATGCATCGCTCATGTTGATAGCAAACAGCTACAGAGCAGATAAAGGGACATAATGTGAAATGGTCTCTCCTTCATTAGGGACTTGGGGACTTATCGTCTACAGCTTCCCATTTGGGATTCATGAATGTGGTATGGTGTATGGTCAGTGGTGGGGAGCCATTTCAGCGGGGTGCCATCATCTGCTCTTATTTGAAGTCACCCCAAGTGATTCATTAAATGATATTGGTGACACCAGGAGGTTTTGGGAAGGAAACCAAAACCACATGCATTCCTACTCCCCCACCCTTTCCCATTCGGAGATGAGAAAGGCCTCTCACTGGAGAAGTGCTTTAGCCTTCCCAACTTATTTCTCTCCCTGTGTGCTACAATGAAATCAGAGTCGATATAATCCGTCGTAAAAATTACAGCTTGCCACGGACATACCAGACGAAGACTTCAAAAGCCAGAGTTATGTCTAATAACACTTATAAGACACTGAGAATTATGCAAACATGTTACCACATTTGTCTCATATGTCCAGGGATCAGTTGTGCTTTTCATGTACCTTTGGAAGTAAATACTGCATCAGACCATGAAAAACCCCACCAGTAAAGTGCCAAAGCTGCTACCATTTGGAGACTCCGATCTTGATGTAACCCAATCCCTGCACGAGGCTTTTTGTGTACAAACGAGCCCTCTCAATCACTTCACTGCAGCCCTGGAGCTTGTGGTCTGCATTCCGCCTGTCCTAGACACAAGCTGTCTAAATAAATGCCCGCCATTGCCTCTTTATTCTGGTGGCAGCTTGTGTTGGGGGGGCCTCCGATGCTTTCACGCCAACATCCATGCTGCACACATGCTCGCGAACGTCCACAGACCAAAACAGTGGCATGCTACCAGGCTAACACATATACCAGACACCAGCTGGGGACCTGTTAACAGCCAAATAGCATCAGTCTGTCAGTGAACAGCTTGACGCCGTGGCTGCCTGTTCATTCCTATGCCTGGCTGCATCAGTTGCAGCCGTTCGGGGCTTTCAGTTGGCACTCACAAGTGGTGCCACATGCACTAACTACCAGTGCCAGTCACTCGAGCCTTGTGGTGTCTACTCAGGCTATTCAATTAACCCGAAGAGCCTGTTCTCCAACACCGCAGACAACACCTGCTATGGTCCACAGGGGCTAAAACCATGTCACTCTCTGGTAAAGTAGCATTCTATTATAGATTGTGGAATGACACCTATTTTAAGGAGTGGGTGCAGTGAGTAAACCTGTTCGCTCTTTTGAAGGGAGCCTGGGGTATGTTTGGGGAGCTGCGGGGTCAACGTTTAAGGCTACATTTCAAAGCTAAGCTGTTGTTCCGAGCCCCTGTCCACATTCCGCCTCTATTTCGGACGAATCCCCGCTGTATTCGTGCATGTGAACGAAGCGCGAGCCTCCCCTTCACCCAACGACCTTGTTCTTTACACTTTTCTGTGTGGTCTAAGCGAGTGACATCTCAGAGACCCCACCCCTGCTCTACACGCCAAGACACATGTCGAAGATGTAAAAAGGTTCTGACAGGAAAGCATTTCATTTCATCAGCAATGATTACACTGTATTCGAGAGGAGAAGAGCCCCTCATCCCTTTCATAATGAAATGATGCTGGAAAAATACAGGCTAACTGAGCCATCCAAGAGACACTAGATATGATTTTTTACAGATGTTCAGGTCTAAAAGTAGAGACGCCAATAATTGTGCTAAAAATGTATTTCGAAGGGTCCAGGGACTTGGGTTCTGATTATTGCTTAGTAAAGCTACTTGCTGCACAAATAGTATCCTGATAAGGTCAGGGGCACAGCAACATATGTGACATATGTGAACAAGTTTATTTCAACCCATGAAGGAGCAGGCGTAGTTTTTGTTTCATACGTGGAATATAAGGGTTTATTTCTTTTATAGGACACTCTTTAGCAGTCTTTAGAGACTGTTAGTGACATTCTGATTTAATACTCCCAACTTGTCTCTGGGAAGGATGTTATGATTTATTTTGCAAACCTCTGCACTGTTTTTTACTATTATCCTTCAAAACACTGTTATCTTTGCAGCTGACCATGAAATTTTCAACATCGCTTCCCAAACATGATTAAAGAATATTTTAGAACAAAGAACCTCTGCTGTTTGGCTACATTTTTAAGTAATAGTGTACGATCTAGGAATAATATGGATGTATATATGAAATTTTAGGCATACGCTCTTTAAATTATCAATGGACATTTAGTGTATTTGACGTATTTGGTCAGCACGGCTACGGGAGAGGACTTTCTCTGAAACTTAAGGAGTATATAATTCTTTCAAAAAGAGCTCCAAAAAGTTTCTTAACTTGGAATCTTCCCCGTTCCCCCTCTCGTGTATAACCACAGACAGAACGAGTGCCTTGGTGAATCAAAAGCACAAATTGACCCTGTGCCATCTCTTGTCATCGAGTCTCATTTTAAGGCACGGTTGTTGAGGCCAGAAGCATCTGGATTTAAAAATAGGCCCTTAAATTGTCTTGTTGTATCCCTGTTTGGTTTATTTATTTCACGTTGCTTGCGCGCCATGCAAAGCGTTTTCTTGGGCGCCTTTTGTTCATTATGCTTGTTTGCACGTTGTTGCACTTTGGTGCAAATACCTTGATGAATCAAGCCCAGATGTCGGGTTTGGAATGCCAGAGGTAAGCCTTGGCAAACCTCAGTGCTCTGGCTACCCCTCAGCTCAAATAAATACAGTCAACGTCGAGCATGTCAATTATTTCTGCCTCTGTGGCCAGAGTCAACAGCCCCACGCTGCAGTGTCCAGCAATTACACCTCTCAAAATTAATGTCATTATGAATTTTGACAGGAAAAATAAAATGGTAATGGTGCTGAGTTTTAAATGTGGGTTCTAATGACTTGTACCAACAGCTGTATTGAACGCTATCACCCCTGCAACAACTATTCAGCAAGCCTCTTCAGAGGGAGCCAATTAAGATTCAGCAAATATCTTTTATGACATTTATGGCTGTGAAGTGGCCAAAAGGCCTCAGCTAACTACAATGATACTATCAAGTGGGATCTGAGATGGAAACTTGGATCTCTCTCTTTTTTTTTCTCTCGCTCACACACACACACACACAAGTATTCCAATAAATTTGGCCTGTGATATGCAACCCAACGGGTGACAGTGTGGGAGTGTTGGGTAATACCATCGAATGCACATTGTGTCGTGACTTGTTTTACTTTGTGGTGCTAAAAATGTTGGCTAAAAGTGTGGTTTGTTGTACCCAGCACTGGTCTGCATGAGAAATATTGATCATGGAAAAAGAGGCAAGGAATAGCACTTGCCTATTTGTCTTCACTTATTTGTCTGAGCTCTTGTTTATTAGCTCTTGTTTATTTGATTCACTTATTTGTCCCATTTGTTTAATTAAAAAGTAGGTAGCTAACTTATTGCACTTTTACCTCAGCAC